>PYWC01000057.1:579151-661173 GCA_003182015.1 Tuber magnatum
CCATGACCCACAGTACCCACATGTCTGTTGTCCGTCTCCTTCTTTCTGCCTCCTTCTATGCCTCACCGGGGTCCGTGCTCCCTTCCTATACTCATAGGAGTGGTAATGAATCCACCCCATCCGGGTCTCTTCCGACTTACAGCCTGATAGACAGAACTCGTCTTGGCTGTCCAAATCACCACTTGTAATCGTGGGGAGACCGGCGAGAAGACTTGGCTTCGCGGGTGCCGTGGCAATGACTGGTGTCCAAGGAACCGAGTGAGCAGGCGTCCCAGGTCCGGGGATTGGAGTCCCTCGTTATGGAGCCATGGGTGTTCGCTCCTGCTGGCATCTCACCTGTTCCAAGAATCCAGGTGATGCTGCGCGTAGTGGCCGAAACCCTGGGGTAGCCGATACTCCTGGTGGGAATGCTGTGGTAGGGAAGGTATCTGGAGCGGGGAACGAAACTGGTAGAGGTGTGGGTCTTGGGGCGGCGATGGGAGGTGCGGGAGTTGCAACGGAAGGTGTTGCAGGGGAAATGTTTGGAGCCCGCGTTGGACTAGGAGTTGGGTCAGGTGTATCTGGTACCGTGATACCATTCGGTTTGGAAGTCCTTTTCCTTACTCGACGTCCATCAGCTGGCCCGACCATTGGGCTGCCCGACCTACTGTGGGCAATTGAGGGGGGGACCGACAGGGAGCCTGTAGATACTCTTGAGAAGGAGGAGGTATAACTGTAGCCCTCACCTTTCAGGCTTTCCAACGTCCGTATACCGATTGGACTCAAGTATGCCCTCCACTGGTCGTCTCTGGCTCTCATGGCCAACTCCATACCGAAATTCTCGGGCTTGGTATGGACGAGCAGGAGTGGGGGCGCGGCCTGTAACGTCAGTACATCATTCCCAGCATCAATACTATACCCTCCTTCAAAAGCCTTTTTCAAGGCTGCCATCGGAGTCTTCAATGCCTGCTGATCCCTTATCATTCGCAGGTATGCCTCCTACTGCACCTTCATCCATTCCACCGCTGCCGTGGTGACCTGTGTTCGGAACCCCTGCTGCTGCTGGTTGTTCCAGTTCTTCAGTTCGTGCTTCGCTTCCTCAATCGACTTGACTGCTTCCCGGATGATGTAAGGTTCGACAAATTCGGGGGAGAACTCGCTAAAGGGAACTCCGTGCGGCGGGGGAGGGAGCATGTTGTGGACTAGGGTAGGGTCTTGGAAAAATGAGAGCGCCGCTGCGCGAGGAACAGTAATCAGGAGGTCAAGACATTCAGCAGGTAACTGGATAGGAGCAGCCTCCAAGAACAGCAGGTGGCCGTCCTAGTTGATACCGCGAACAGCGGCAAAAACCGACGCACGAAATGTGTTGGCGGTGTTTGCATCAAGGTCAAGGTCTGAATCCGGGTTGGATTCCGTTCTGGTTCGAAGTTCGGTACTAGCCATTGCACTTTCCACCCTGGGCTACTTGTTCTAGACAACGTTACCAGTATTCACGCAAGGCCAGTGCCTAAGGTTGGAAACAATTAATCAAGAGAGGAGTTAAGCCAGGAGCTCGCTTAACGATATACTGTAACGGGGGCACCCCTAGGACGATGGCTCCCAAGGTCACGACCGCACCGAACAACTTCAAACTTATCGCCAAAGGTTTACACAGATGTAAGAGTAAAGTAAATGGTAAAACTTATTATACTTAAGCCTGATGCTTCACTCAATTAAGGTCTCGAGAGGATTGATTGTTGGAGTAGGACAGTTCTCGGATAGACTTTCACGTAGTTTTATCTTATGCCAGAAACTCCCCTATCAGTTTACACCAACCATTCGAGCACACCCTTCTCCGCTAAGGGTGGTCCAACACGTCACCAGGCACACCCTCCAGGCATGCATGTGTTGACACACTCTAGTCGGCATTCACCTTATGCGGTTATCGTTTCTACGGTGCATTTCCATTTTGCCCGCCGGAGTGACAATCTTTGTACATCGGTGTCTTGCCGGTGACTGACAGTCAAGGCACCTCATGAACTAGACTATCTATGACACCCTTCCCATATGCATTGATCTCTATGGGACTCCGGAGACTACCGTCAGCGGTTTATCTATGTACTATTTACGGGTCTCTGGCTTCCGGTATCTTCCGCAGGGCACGGTGTTCCGGGAGTGATCCAATGGGTGCTACCCATGACCACTACCTCGGATCTACCTTACCTGTGGCAGGAATCATGCTTTTAGTGTCTCCGTACTTTCCTTTCAGAGCCTGTAGCGTTGGGAGCACATTCGGGCTTGGTAGGTGTAAAACTCTCCCAGTCGCCCCGGCACCACCTGGGACTACATTCGGGACCCCCACGGTTAACACCCCTTAACTCCGTCAGTTTTGGTCCGTTTTACTCCGAATAACTTGGACGAGGTACTCCACCTTCCACCCTATGCCCCCTTATATATCTGGCGAACAGCGTACGGTCGACCGGGCAGCAGCGACGTATACGGTGTTGCAAGCATGTCTGCAAACTTTCCTCTTTGCTTGCCTGCCCAGAACTACCCAACTGTTTGCCCATGACATCCGGGCCTCAAGGAGGGGCCGGAGGGGTATGATAGGAATAATGTCTCCAATTTACAGCTTCCTCGAAGCTACATAGCTTGCCCAACAGCAACCCCCGGAAGCCCAGATTTCAGTATCATGCATGGCTTCGTCTGATAAACATTCTAGTCAATTTTCCCAAACTCTTCGAGAGACTTCATATTGAAAGGTAGGGTAACTCAGGACTTTGGGTAGGGTAACCAAAGCCCCAGGGTAGGGTAACCTTGTCCAGCCGACCAGATAACTTTTCCCTGTTACCCTGTCTATCCCCTCGCCGGCGATAGACATTTCTGACCTGTCTCCAGTTACCCGGCCTAGCTGAGCAACTGCCCCTTCAGAAGTCCCTAAGTACGCTGACACCGCTCCCAGGTGTATTCAGGTACCTAAGTCCCTGACCAGCCAATTCTGTTCATTCTCGGAGCCCGGGCCATCGGGTCTCTGCAGGTCAAGTACTTACTTGCCTGCCGGTTCCTACCAGTTTGCCTCCTGGCTACCTGTATGGGTATAGGTTCCGTCTGCCATAGCTCATGTATCTTGGGTCGTTACATGTGATTTCTTTCCATACTCCCAATATGAGCCAGGATCCTCTGGCGGAGGGAATATCTCTTGGTAGGCCGCAGAGTCTAAAGACTTGGTCTTTAAACAGATTGAAGAATTATGCTGTTGTCATATCTGTTCTGCATGGTATAAAGTGCGCTATTTTTATGAGTCAGTCGATAATGACCCATATGGCGTCATAACCGTTCGATTCAGGTACTCCTGTGATAAAATTGATGGCAATAGATTGCCATGGTCTTCCCGGAGTTTTGAGCAGTTTGAGCAGCCCGTAGGGTCTGTGTTTAATGGTTTTCGTTCATTAACATGTCTCGCAATTCTTCACATATCTTTTAATATCGTCACACATCGATGGTCCATAGTAGGATGGGTGAATCAATACTCCGGTTTTTGCTGTTCCGCCGTGTCCCACTGGTGGGGTCCAGTGATTTCTCCTCATCCTTTCTGTTCACAAGGTTTCTTCATCCCGGAGCCTTATCTTGTCGTCATAGCATAGGTACCCGTCTTCTTCCCAGCATTGTCTGAGGGCTACGCCATTCATGTGTTTTAGGCCTTCCTTCAAGGCCTTTTTTATCTCATTGATTTCTCGGTTACTGGCCGTACTTTATTTTACCCATTCTTCATATCCTGCATCGTTGCTAGTGGGCATCGTCATTTCGTTCAGTGATTCGTATCCACCGTCCTCGTCTTCTTCTCTCTTGAAATTCTTTTCCATCTGGAGAAATGTCCTTTGTCGTTGCTATTTTGTTTCCTCCTTGTCTGGAAAATCCTCTGTCCTTTCAGTCAATGCACCCAGTTTTCCTCCTTCTTTGCCTGGTCAGTATTTGATTTGAAGGTGATATTGGCTTAATGTCTCACTCCATCTGATCTGTCTTCCATTGAGTTCCTGGGTGGTAATAAACACTAGTAGGTTCTTGTGCTCTGTAATGATACGGATCACATGTTGACTTCCTAGTATATACTTCCTCCAGTTCCTAATTGATTGGACAATGGCTAACAGTTCCTTGTCATGAATGTCATAGTTTTGTTCTGCCTTTGTCCTTATTTTTGATCAGAACACGACCGGTCTCCATAATCCATCCTTTCTCTATCTAGTGAGGATACCAGACTATATGTAACCGGTACGGGTTACTAGGGTTTTATGTCTGGTTTCACAGTATCGTTTGATACTTGTATTGTTTCGTGTGCTATCGGTTGATACACACATTGTTTTATGTTTGGTTGCACAGTATCATTTGATACTTGTATTGTTTCGTGTGCTATCAGTTGATACACACATTGTTTTGCAATATCGCTCATACTGGAAATAAGCGATATGCTGTATTTAAAGACCGCTGATTCCCGCGATGGAAACAGCAGACTTCGACAGATAGTATTCTTAAATATACTTGGTTGAACGGTTACTTCTTTGATCTCCTATTACACCCCGTTCGAAGCCTCCTTTAGCAAGCAGCGCTCGTTTCGTGTTGACCACGAAGCCATCTGCTCCTATCGTACCGATACGTGACTAGGGCCTAGCCTGAACACGTTACACTATACATACTTGGATGCATCCATCTTGATCATGATAGGTAGTGTGTGGTCGAAATGCCATAATATCAGTGTTGTAGTAAGTGGCTTTCTCATATCGTCGAATGCTTGTTGTTGTTTTTCTCCTCATTCCCTTTTCATCCCTTTTCTTATTGTATCGTAGAGGGGTTTAGCTATTCTGCTAAATTCTTCGATAAACCTTTGGCAAAATTTGCAAAAGGCCACGAAGCTTTGCACTCCTTTCACACTCTTGGGTGCTTTCCAGTCATTGATAGCCACTGTCTGGACTGGATCAGCTCTTACTCCTTCTGGATTGACGATAAATCCTAGGTATTCGACTTCATCTGTATGGAAGTCACATCTTGAAGGGTTTAGTTTGATCTTGGCTTCCCTCAATGCCTGTAGGACATTCCGTATGTCTTGGTGGTGTTGCTCCATGTTGTCTGCATAGATGAGGATATTGTCTAGATAGACGATACAATATATGTCCCGGTACTTGCTCGACTTGGAGTTGATCCACTGTTGAAATATGGCTAGTGCCTTGGATAATCCAAAGGGCATGACTAAATATTGGAATAGTCCATATCTCGTCCTGAAAGCCGTTTTCCACTCATCTCCTTCTGCTATTCTTATCTTGTGATATGCATCCTTGATATCCAACTTCATATAGTGTTTGGCCCATCCTAGTTGGTCCAAGGCTTCGTCGATCAATGGTAGAGGGTACCTGTCTTTTTATAATACCTCGTTCAGCCCCCGGAAATCCACGCAGACTCTCAGTTTCCCATCTTTCTTTTTGACAAATTGGATGGGTGCCCTCACAGAGGAGGACGATGGTCTGATCCATTGCCTGGCCCAGTTCTGTTGGATGTATTCTTGCAGCGCCTTCAGTTTCTCTTACCTCAATGGGTAGAGTTTCATGAAGGGTGCTGCCTTTCCTTCCGCTAGCTTGATCTGATGATCTTTGGTCTTGTGTGTGGAAAGATCCGTCCTTTCGTTTTCTTCGATTATGTTGCGATAGTCGTGATATTCTTTCGGGACTAGTTGTCTTAGAGTTATTTTCTTCTTCTTGGCTTCTTCTTTTACCACTAGCCGCGTGCTAATCATTGATGCTTCTGCGATCATTGGTCTGTCTTCTTCTTCGTTCTATCTTAGGATCCCTGCCTGTTCCCCTCTCCGATAGAGTTGACTGAAGGGCTTTGCTGATATAAAACATATGCTTAGAGGTTTCTCTTCTGTCGTTTCGCTAGAGTTGTCATCCTTAGGGGCTCCTCCTCCAGTGCTTGTAAATCGTTCCTCTCCTCTTTTGGCCTTGTCCAGGTCTCGGACTTCACAGAGCTCTCTGGTATCGATATTTTCGACAATCACCTGGGCTATGCGGTCCCCTTTTTGGATCGTATAGTTCTCATCTTTCAGGTTTATTACTATGACCTATACCTTGCCCCTATAGTCTGCATCGATCACTTCAGCGCCTTTGGTAATCACATGTCAGGCAGGCATACCACTGCCTAGGGCGATTCTTGTATAGGTGCTGTCTGGTAGTCCTACTGCTATTCCAGTTGGTATCATCTTTTGCCCTCTTGTGGATACCATTGTGTTTTCCGCAGTGTACAGGTCGTGACCTACTGCTTTCATAGATCCTCAGATTCGTTCTTTGGCATTCGGGTGCAGCACTTGTACCCTTATGCCTTCATCATATGGGATGGTTTCTTCATGTTTGGTGTCTATATGGAGGATTTGCGTCCTCAGGTTTTCTCTTATTGCTTGCTCTTCGGGAATCGCTTCGATCGTTGGGGACGTTTCCAGGCACAACTGCATGTATAGTTCACTGTTGAAGTTGATTTGGCCTTTTTCGCAGTTGATATTGGGATTGTGTTGCTTTAGCCAAGGCGTTCCTGGTATGGCACTGTGCTTCTCCAAGTGTACTACCTGGAACGTCATGGCTTCATGATGTAAGCCTTCTCTATTACGGCTTGCGCTATATGGGTGATTGGTCCTGCTTTGCTTTTCTCCCCATTGACCACATATATGTCTCTAGGTTTCTTTATCTTTTTCAGGTGTAATCTGTGGGTTTCGCAGAAGCCTCAGTCGATAAAATCCTCTGTTCCTCCTGAATCAAGCATCACGTTCATTTCTGTATCTTGGTCTGTCGTGCATAGTTTTATCTTAATTATAAGATATTTGTTGTCCTTATTGTAATCATTGGTACTATTGATCCTTCACTGGTAGTTCATTTTGGTTGATACGTGTGCGATGCCGCTCGCTTTGCCATGTTTCTCATTCTACAGACCACTAGTTGTGGAAGATTTTATTGGTTTAAAGTCTCCTGCCCTTCTGTCCCCTTGGTAGCATACATCTTTTCAAGCTTCGTTTTCTTGCGCCAGCAATTCTTGATGAAGTGCCCCTTTAGTCTGCATTGAAGGCACGCATTTTCCTTTCTCCTCTTCTGGTAGTCCTGGTCGGACAGTCTCTAGAACTGGTGATTTTTTCTTCCTGCCGTGTCCAAGTCCATTGGGTCCCTAGCTGGTGCTGGTCATGGCGTGTTGTTTGCTGGGTAGGTACTGTTGTTGTTGCACGGTGGGGTTGAATGCATTATCCCCTTTGTCCTGTTCTGAACGTACCTGACGAGGTTGATCTTGTCTTCCTTGTCGACGGCCCATATGACAAAGCCTTCAGCCGTTCGATTGGACCGGTCCGCCCTTATCCAGACTTCCTGTAGCCTTTCGTTGATACCACCCAAGAGGTGGTGGTACACCGTGTTGTTGTCGTAATCCGCTTCAACCGATATCATGTGGAACTTGTGCCAGTAGTCAGAAAGGTTATCATTCCCTTGTCTTATTGTTTCCAGTTTAAGCATTGCCGTCAACTTAGCGTTTCTGTCTCCAAACTGGGTGTGGAGGGTTTCCTTGAATTCCTCCCACGAGGCCCATACTCGGTCTCTCTTTCCTTCTACGTAGGGCATTATCCATTGCCCTGCCCCCTCTCGCAAGAGGGACTCCTCATAGTCCACCTTGATCGTGTCTTTTCCGATGCCGTACCCCTTGACCTTGGAGTACTGTTCCAACTGGCTTAGGAACTGTGTTAACTTTTGGCTGTCTCCCTGGTAGAGGTCCAGTTCCCTCGCTTTTGGCCTTGATTCCTGGTGGGTGTTAATTGCTCCCAGGAATCTCATCCTCTGGTCCTTGGTCATAATCAGGGCCTATGTAGTTGGCTCTGTCGGGGGTGCCGGTTTTGCCACTACGGACATCATTCTTGGTCGAGGTGTTCCTTGGTGGAAACTGTCTGGAGTGAGGTTTCTTCGGATGTGACGAGACTCGCTGCCCATGAGGGTTGTCTTGCTGCTTTGCCTAAGGTGTTCTGTACTCATCCTGGGTTGAGAGTATCATCCGTGAGATCGATATCTCCTTCATTGTCTTGTGTGAACTCCAAGTTTCCCAGAGTTGCCATTTTGCTATTGTTAGGTGTCACCGGAGACGTAACCAAAGGTTATGGTTTCCCAGTGTTCATCTGACTTGCGACAGGTAACGATCTTCATTATTCTAACAAACTGCGCTGTGCTGTGTCCCAGAGCTCCTCTAGTGTCTAGGCTCTATCTTAGAATTCCCACGTAAGAATTGGTTTCTCACCAGTGCTAAGAGTATCGGTCTTTTATTCTGTTAACGAGATCCATGTAGTGGCTAGGTTCTTGACTCTATGGTTGATCTGTCTGGCAGATAGGTTTGCAGCATAAAGGCATTTGTATTGTAAAGACTGTAAAGTAGTAGATAGAAAATAATAGTAGATAGTTGCGTGAAGAGCTAACCCATCTGTAAAAACCTGGCCTTTATATAGGCCTCTTCCAGTAACCCTAACCCAGCCCTGATCCTCAAGCGAGGTCAGGTTCGAAACCCTTTATAAATTCATATGACTCAATCAAGTCATGTACGCAAACACATAAAACATCCCGTGACCTCTAAGTAATGTCATGTGCAAAAACATAAATCAAATGCAATATAAATCAAATTCATAAACAAACCACATCACCTGCTAACAAGGTCATGCGTGAAACATAAACGAGTCTGCCTTGCCGGTAAGCCTTACTGGGCAGCCTAGACTCTCCCCATGACGTCAACTGTAAGTCATGTCTGAAATGCAAGCAAACACAAATGAGCCCCATGACCTGCTAACAAGATCATGTACGTGAAACATAAACGAGTCTGCCATGCGGGTAAGTCTTACTGCCCAGCCTTGACTCTCCCCATATTGTCAACTGTACGTTATGTGCGAAATCTCATTAAACATAAACGAGCCCCATGATCTGCTAACAAGGTTACGTGCATGAAAGAATAACTTAACTGCATGACCTCTAAATAAGGTCTTATGCAAAACCTGTTCCTTGCTGCAGTCACTTGGCTAGCGCTTCTGTAGCCAGATCATGACGTGGACTATTGTATACTGTACCGGACACCGGACACCTAAGACTAGTAAATAATGGATACATAAACTGCTCACGGTAGCTTCCGGGGTCACATAGAGAACAATGCACATGGGAACAGTGTTTTAACTAGTCTAGTTCATCAAGCATCTTGACTGTCAGCCACTGGCAAGTCACCGATGTGAAGAGGTTTCCCCTCCAGCGGGCTGTTAAGCAGAGGCTGACTCTAAGAACACATGAGTCTAGACTAAGGCCCGATACGTGACAAAGTGATTGCTCGAAAGGCTCACTTCGAATATCACAATAGAAGTATTATAAGAAGTGTAGCATATAATGAATATATTGATAAGCTCTCTTCTTCATCGCTGATAATGTCTGTAAAGTGTGGGAGGCACCTCCATATTTATATTCCGTGCCTGGGTGTTCACAGACTATCTATTCCTCCCACCTTTCCCTTTGTGAACTTCGTTGACCCTGAAAACCTTTACCATGCTGACCCTGATTTCTTTGACCAGCGGAGAGGGTGTCCCATCCCTCTGCTCACAGTGTTCGCTCTAATCACAGTGACTCGAACCCTTTCACCGTGGCAATCGGGTAGTCGTTCTATCTTAGCATACGAAGTGATTAGCCCTGGCAACAGACTTATTAATGGAGGCAGATTCCTTATCCAGCTGCCTCAACCCCCAGGAGGCATGCCCGTGTCTTGTCGCGCCAGTGGTGTTTAGGCCTCATTACATTGTGAGTTAACCCTCCATGCAATAGACCATCATTGGACTCTACTTTATCATACCTCCGGACATGGGTGAACTATCGTCTCTTGGGCATCGTCCACTAGTCAGAATTTTCCTCTGCATTCCTCCACCAACGGACATGAAATTTGGTCTTCCGGTCTGCATGGCAGCTCCAGACTCCTTTCACAGTAGCCGACCTCCGCCCCGTTGACATCCATCTATTCGTACAGCCAAGGGATCTTGGCATGCCCTTATCTTCACAACCAAGTAACTGGTATAGTTTATTTGACCTTGTCAGGATAAGCGAGAGTCCTTTCCCGCAGAGTTAGCGAAAGCTCTGGCGTCAGTGACCTTCGGTGGTGGTGTAAACGAGGGTTTTGTGCCAGCGTCAGCTTGGTAGAAATTAACTTCTTCTCCAACTACTCCAACGGACCCTGGAATCGAACATATGATCTTCGGCCAATGATCATGCGAAATGGACTTTATGCTGTGTGAGTTTCTGTTATGTGTAACATGGGCATACGGGAAATGCCCCACAAAAATGATCACTGCATTAGGTGAAAGCCGCCTAGAGTGTGTTGGCAGATGTATGCCTGGAAGGGTATGCTAGGAGACATGTTGGACCACTCTTAGCGGAGAAGGGTGTGCTTGTGTAACGGGGGCACCCCTAGGAAGATGGATCCCAAGGTTGCGACCACACCAAACAACTTCAAACTTATGGCTAAAAGTTCACACAGATGTAAGAGTAAAGTAGACGGTAAAACTTAATATCGTTAAGCCTGACGCTTCACTCAATTAAGGTCTCGAGAGGATTGATTGTTGGAGTAGGAGAGTTCTCGCATAGACTTTCAGGTAGTTTTATCTTATGCCAGAAACTCCCCCATCAGTTTACTCCAACTATTCGAGCACACCCTTCTCCGCTAAGGGCGGTCCGACACGTCTCCTGACACCCCCTTCGGGCATGTATGTGTCGACCCGCTCTAGTCGGCGTTCACCATATGTGCATATCGTTTCTGCGGCGCATTTCCATTCTGCCCGCCGGAGTGAAAACCTCTGCGCATCGGGGACTTGCCAGTGGCTAACTGTCAAGACCCCTTGCTGAACTAGACTATCTATGACACCCTTCCCATGCGCGTTGATTTCTTCTTGACGCCGGAAGCTACCGTGAGCGGTTTATCTATCTACTATTTACGAGTCTCGGGCTTCCGGTGTCTTCCGCAGGGTACGGTGGTCCAGGAGTGATCCAATGGGCGCTACCCATGACCACTACCTCGGATACACCTTACCTGCGGTAGGAATCATGCTTTTAGTGTCTCTGCACTTCCCTCTCAGAGCCTATGGCGTTGGGGACATCCTTGGGCGTGGTAGGTGCAAAACGTTCCCAGTCGTCCCGGCACCACCCGGGACTACCTTCGGGACCCCCACGGTTAACTCCCGTTAACTCCGTCAGTTTTGGTCCGTTTTACTCCGAACAACTTGGAGGAGGTACTCCACCTTCCACCCTATGCCCCCTTATATATCCTGCGAACAGCTTACGGTCGACCGGACGGCAGCAACGTATACGGTGTTGCAAGCGGGTCTCCAAAGATCCTCCTTTGCTAGACTGCACACAACTACACAACCGTTTGCCCATGACGTCCGGGCCTCAAGGCGGGGCCGGAGGGGCATGATAGGAATAATGTCTTCAATTTACAGCTTCTTCGTAGCTGCGTAGCTCGCCCAATAGCATCTCCCGGAACCCCAGATTCCAGTATTATGCATGGCTTCGTGTGACAAACATTCCAGTCATTTTTCCCAAACTCCCCGAGGGACTTCGTATTGGCAGGTAGGGTAACTCAGGTCCTTGAACAGGGTAATCCAAGCCTCAAGGCAGGGTAACCCTGTTCTGTGGGTAGGGTAATCTTGTCCGGTGGACAAGTGGATTTTCTCCTGTTACCCTGTCTATCCCACTTCCGGGGATAGACACACTCGGCCTTTCTCTAGTTACCCAGCCTAGCTGTGTATTGGCCCTTCATAGGTCCCTAAGTACGCTGACACCAATCTTGGGCGTAGCCATGTACCTAAATACTTGTGCCTACTAAGTCTGCTCATCTCGGAGCCCGGGCCATCGGGTCTCCGTAGGTCAAGTACTCACTTGCCTGCCAGTTCCTACCAGTTCGCCTCCGGGCTACCTGTATGGGTGTAGGTTCCGGCTACCATAGCTCCTGTATGCTGGGTCGTTACAGCTTGGATGGTTGCAGTAAACTGATGGGGGAGTTTCTGGCATCATATAAAACCACTTGAAAGTCTATGCCTAAGTTGTCCTACTCCAACAATCAATCCTCTACAGACCTTAATTGAGTGAAGAGTCAGGCTTAATGATATTAAGTTTTACCATTTCCTTTGCTCTTATATCTGTGTGAACTTTTGGTGAGAAGTTTGACGTTGTTTGATATGGTCGCAACCTCGGGGTCCATCTTCCAAGGGGTGCTCCTATTACAGTATGTCATTAGGTGACCTCCTCGCTTAACTCCTCTCCTGATTAATTATTTATCGACCTTCTGCACTGACCTTGTGTGAATACTAGGAACCTTGTCTGGAACAAGTAGCCCAGGGTGTAAAGCGTAAGGGCTAGTACCGAACTTTCAAGGCGAATGGAATCCAAATCAGATTCAGACCTTGACCTTGACAAAAATACCACCAATATGGTTCGTGTATCGGTTGTTGCCGATGTTAAGAGCACTGATTGGGAGAGCCACCAGTTGCTCCTAAAGGCCGCCCCTATTCAGTTACCCAATGAATGTGTTGATCTTATGATTACAGACCCTTGCGCTGCGGCACCTTCGTTTTTCCAAGATTCTACCCTTGTTCACAACAGGGGCCCTCCGCCACCAGGACGTGTCCCCCTCAGCGTGTTCTCCCGTGAGTTCATTGAACCTTTCTTCGTGCATGAGATAGCTAACTTGATCAACGGAGCAAAGTCGGAAATGAGAAATTGGAACAACCAGCAGCAGCAGGTGTTCTGGAAACCAATTACTATGGCATGAGTGGAATGGATGAAAGTGCAGCAGGAGGCATACCGGTGAAAGCTGAAGGATCTGCAAGCATTAAAAGAGCGGATGGCAGCAGTGGAAAAGGCCTTTGAAGGAGGGTATAGTATTGATGCTGGGAATGGTGTGCTGATGATAGTGTAACAACCTAGCATACATGAGCTATGGCAGCTGGAACCTAGACCCATACAGGTAGCCAGGAGGTGAACTGGTAGGAACCAGCAGGCAAGAGAGTACTTGATCTATAGAGACCGGATGGCCCAGGCTACGAGATGAACAGGATTAGCTGGCCAGATACTTAGGTACCTGGGCACACCAGGGTGTACTGTCCACATAATTAGAGACCTGCGAAGGGGCAGTTACTTAGTTAGGCTGGGTAACTGGAGAAAGGTCAGAAGTGTCTATCTCCGGTGACAGAGTAGACAGGATAACAGGGAAAAGTCATCTGGTTCACCAAACAAGGTTACCCTACCCGCAGGCTCAGGTTACCCTGCCATGAGGCTCGGGTTACCCAGTCTAAAGTCCTGAGTTACCCTACCTTTTAATACAAAGTCCCTGTGGGAGTTTGAGAAAAATGACTGGAATGTTTCTCAGGCGAAGCCATGCATAATACTGGAATCTGGGGTTCCAGGGGATGCTATTGGGCGAGCTACGCAGCGCTGAAGAAGCTGTAAATTAGAGACATTATTCCTACCATACCTCTCCGGCCCCGCCTTGAGGCCCTGATGTCATGGGCACACGGGTGTGTAGTTGTGTGCAGTCTAGCAAGGCAGAATCTTTGCTGACCTGCTTGCAACACCGCATACGTCGCTGCTGTCCGGTCAACTGTAAGCTGTTCGCGCGATATACAAGGGGGCATAGAGTGGAAGGTGGAGTACCTCCTCCAAGTTGGTCGCAGTAAAATGAACCAAAACCTACGGAGTGAACCGGTGTTAACCGTGGGGGTCCCGAAGGTAGTCCCAGGTGGTGCCAGGGCGACTGGGAGAGTTTTATACCTACCAAGCCCAAAAGTGTCCCCAACGCCATAAGCTCTGCAAGCGAAGTGCAGAGACACTAAAAGCATCATTCCTAACCCAGGCAAGGTGGATCCAAGGTAGTGGTCATGGGTAGTACCCATTGGATCACTGCCAGACTACGATATGCCACGGAAGACACCAGAAGCCCGCGACTTATAAATAGTGGATAGATAAACCACTCATGGTAGCTTCCGGAGCCAAGTAGTGATCAATGCATATGGGAAGGGTGTCATAGATAGTCCAGTTCATCAGGTGTCTTGACTGTTAGCCACTGGTCAGATACCGATCCGAAGAAGTTTTCCCTCTGGCGGGCAAAATGGCAATACACTACGGAAACCAGAACCGCATAAGGTGAATGCCAACTAGAGTATGTTGACACATGCATGCCCAAAAGGGGTGCCAGGAGATGTGTCGGACCATCCTTAGCGGAGACGTGAGTGCTCGAATGGTTGGAGTAACCTGATGGGGGAGTTTCTGGCACAAGATAAAACTACCTGAAAGTCAATGCGAGAACTCTCCTACTCCGACAATCAATCCTCTTGAGACCTTACTTGAGTGAAGCATCAGGCTTAATGATATTAAGTTTTACCGCTTACTTTACTCTTACTTTATGTGATCATTGGGCGATTAGATTGAGGTTCTTCGGTGCGCTCGCACCCGTGGCATCCATCTTCCTAGGTGAGCCCCCGTTACAGTATATCGTTACGTGAGCTCCTCGCTCAACTACTCTCCTGATTAATTGTTTCCTATTTTCGGCACTGACCTTGTGTGAATACTGGTAGCCTTATCCAGAACAAGTAGCCCTTGGTGGAAAGCGCAATGACTAGTACCGTACTTTGAACCAGAATGGAATCCAACTTGCATTTAGACCTAGAGCTTGATGAGAACACCGCCAACATGTTCTGTGCATCGGGGCTTGCAGATGTTCACGGTCTTGACTGGGAGGGCCACCAGTTGCTCTCGGAGGCCGTCCCTATTCAGTTACCCATTGAAAGTCTTGATCTTCTGATTACAGACCCTTGCATTGCAGCGCTCTCATTTTTCCAAGACCCTACCCTTGTCCACACATGACCCCTCCCCCAACAGAAGGGGTCCCCTTTAGCAAGTTCTCACGCCAGTTCGTCGAAACATACATCATGCGGGATGTATCCCAGTCGATCGAGAAAGCGAAGAGGGAACTGAGGAACTGGAACACCAAGAAGCAGCAGGTCTTCCAAACCCCGATCACTACCGCAGTGGTGGAATAGATGAAAGTGCAGCAGCAGACATACATGTAGATGATAAGGGATCTGCACGCATTGAAGACTCGGATGGCAGCATTGGAAAATGCTTTTCAAGGAGTGTATAGTATTGATGTAGAGA
The DNA here is from genome assembly GCA_003182015.1 of Tuber magnatum. Taxonomy (NCBI): domain Eukaryota; kingdom Fungi; phylum Ascomycota; class Pezizomycetes; order Pezizales; family Tuberaceae; genus Tuber; species Tuber magnatum. The sequence continues at coordinate 594,337 of PYWC01000057.1, forward strand.
ATGGTGTACCGATGCTAGAGGCCGGGCCACCACTCCCGCTCATCCATATGAAGCCCCAGAACTTCGTCATGGAATTGGCCATGAGAGCCAGAGACGACCAATGGAGGGTGTACCTGAGCCCAATCAGTATACGGATGTTTGAAAGCCCGAAAGGTAATGGCTACAGCTATACCTCCTCCGTCTCCAGAGGATCTAAAGGCTCCCTGTCAGTCCTCCCCACAATCACCCGCAGTCCTTCTGGCAGCCCTACTGTAACGTGTTCGGGCCAGGCCCTAGTCACGTGGTGGTACAATTGGAGTAGATGGCTTCTTGATTAACAAGAAGCGAGCGCAGCTTGCTAAAGGAGGCTTCGAACGGGGTGTAATAGGAGATCAAGGAATTAACCGTTCAACCAAGTATATTAAGAATACTGTCAGTCGAAGTCTGCTGTTTCTATCGCAGAAATCAGCGGTCTTTAAATACAGCATATCGCTTATCTCCAGTATGAGCAATATTGAAAAACAATGCGTGTATCAATCCATAGCACACGAAACAATTCAAGTATCAAACGATCCCATGAAACCAAACACAAAACAATGTGTGTATCAACCAATAGCACACGAAACAATACAAGTATCAAACTACACCATGAAACCAAAAATAAACCAATGTGTGTATCAACCAAAACCATACGAAACAATACCAGTATCAAACGATACTGTGAAACCAAACATAAAACAATATGTGTATCAACCAATAGCATACGAAACAATACCAGTATCAAACGATACTGTGAAACCAAACATAAAACAATATGTGTACCAACTGATAGCACACAAAACAATACAAGTATCAAACGACACTGTGAAATCAAATATAAAACAATGTGTATATCAACTGATACCACACGAAACAATACAAGTATCCGTACCGGTTACACTCCCAAAATAAAATAACAATTTCACCAAATAAAACAACCTAATGAAATCCTAATAGCTGGTAAATACGCTATTCTCTTGAAAATCCGCTTAGGATCTATCCTCATCGTCATCGCTATCCTGCCACAATCTCATGTTGTCCTGCAACATCCATTCTGCAACCTCCAACCATCTTTCTAAACATTCCCTACATGGGGCTCCACGCACAAAGCAACCTGACTGCCACTAGTGTGGCAGGTCCATGAAGTTTCGTACTATCTGGTCCTCCCATTCCTCCGTCTCGACCTCGATTTGTCCGCAATCCTCGCAGTGATCAGAGTAGAAGATTTTCCAGTATGCACTTAGTGGGATGATCCCTCAGTATAGTAGGTATCCCCAGATGAGGTCTCGTCCTTTTATGCTGATTTCTGCATAGTTCGGCATTTTGTTTCTTTGGTGTAAGGATAAGGCACGTATGAGGGTAAGGCTTTGTAAGAGGGTAAGGCTTTTCTTCGCTTTGGAGGTCTGGTAGTGTGGTCTGTTTTCTTCAGCCGGTTAGAGGGATGGTAGGTGGTATTTATGTTTCAGTGGTGACCTCGCGTAGGTATTGTTCTTGCTTAGGTGTTGGGCTCGCTCAGGTCTCCAGGGGAAGAAGGGTGCTACTGAATTTCGGTTTCTGCCGTTTCCATGCAATCATCACATTTCTCTGTGCTCAGGTAGCACCCGCTACCTAAGCAGAAAATATCCGACACTGTTCCTCCCCACATTCATCCCGTCGATTCTGTTGTTATTTCTAAGCATTGGTTGCAGATATGTATGAATAGTCAGTGTATAAGGTATCGTCTAGGGATAAGATCACGGTTCACCAACAGTCCCATTAGCTGTTGGCGCAGTTTCCAAGGTACTTGCTCATAGTTTGACATTGTAAGGCAGTTGGATGGTGTGTTTTTTCCTTTTGCTATTGCCAGTACTCAGCCTCGGCCAGCCGGGCTAGGTATGCTGCTTCATCTTCCACAACCCGATTTTCACCTCCGCTGCTTTCAAAATCGCTCCCAAAGTGGGCTGACCAGAATCTGTCCGGTATCCCTTGGTCCATGTTCGGGCGCAGGTCTTGGATTTCTGGCAGGGTTGGGCTCCATGCCACTATCACCTGGTTTATCGTAGGGGGTAACTCGTCCTCTGGCTTGTTATCTTCCCATCATTGATTAACCAATTCCATCGCATTTTCCAATCCTTCAAGGGGTTCCCAGCTTCTCTCTGTTTCCGGGTACCCCACCCATTTCACTAGGAATTGGTCATGGTCATACCATCCTCTATGGTCTTGTATTGCTTCCACTTCCTATTCTGGCTTCAAGTGAACCACGATAGGGGTTGGTTTTGCGTTGCTCCTTTCAAGGAAGGAGTTATCATCGTTAGGGAGGTATCCTTTCACGGTGGATGCACGGAATGTCGCTTCTTGGTTTCTGTACATTCTGCCATCTATTTCTGTCGCGCAATTTTGTGTATGCTTATCGTATCCAATTATCTTGGATGGTCCATGATAGCGCAATTGCAATTTCTTGCTATGTCCTGACTCCGTTGCGAATAAACCTCTGTATACTAGTAACAGATTACCCTTTCCTATCGGTGTATGGTGTCTGCGTCGGTTTACTGCCGTTCTCGTACTTCTAAACCGTGCCATTTTAATCGCATTGAAAGCCGCGTTCCGGATTGCTTGGTGCCTGTTTAACAATTTGTCGGCAGCCAGTACGGCGGAGTTCTTGAAGTTCGCTAGGGGAAGTAGTGGATAATTCTTTCCAAAAATAGCCTTATATGGTGACATACTGAGAGTTTCTGACCATCCTGTATTCAGGTATGCTGCTGGCCCCGGTATGGCATCAAACTAATGGTTTTGTGTTGCGTTGACTGGGTTTCAGAGAGCTGTCTTCAATTCTCGAATTTTGCTTTCCACTTGTCCATTTGTTTCATGATGGCTTGGTGCTGCCTTGATATGCTCAATGCCTAACGATCGACACTGTTGTCTCCACACATGTGACTCAAATCGTGGGTCCGCATCGCTTACTAGAGATGTTGGGTAGCCATGGGGTATAAATATTTTGTTGTGTAGAAGTTCCCAGGTTGCTATTGCTGTTACTTGCTTAGTTGTAGGTATGAGCCACATGAATACTGAAAACCTATCCATCGCAACCAGGATTGTGTCGTATCACTATGAATTGTGCAAGGGTCCCGCAAAGTCAATCACTATTGATTCGAAGATTTCCGACGGCAGGGTAATTGGCTGAGCTTTTCCTTCTGGCAATTTTGTAGGCTCCTAATTTATCTGGCATGTATGGCACTGGGTTACATAGGCTCCAAAGTCCTTTCACATTTCAGGCCAAAATAGGTACTTCGTTGAGTACCGCAAGTTTTGTTCAACCATATGGTGGTTCTTATTGTGGATTTCACTAATGACATATTCTCTGAATGTCGTATATCCGTATGCAGGGCCTTTTGGGATATACAGGCAGTCTTCCCCGCGTCTTGTTTTTGCGTATAGCATTCAGTTTGCAACCTTGTAGGAGGACAAGTCGACTGTGTAGTCCATACTCTCATTGACCTGTTTCCAATTTGGTTCTTTCCAGTATGCTGCTATCATGTGTGCTCGGAACGTTCCGATCATTTCATTGACTGTTTGTAACTAGTCGCATTCATCTTCTATCTCGCTTCCTCTGGTTGTCTCAGGTAGGTCTTCCTTCTCGTTGTCTTTCAAGACATCGTATAGCCCGCACCGATATTCTGCTATCGTTGGGGGCACAACCGAGATTATGGTCTCATTTTGCAGGCTTTCTAGCCATTCTGCTCGTCTAATTGTTGGTGAGCTATCAGGTCCTGACATTTGGGATGCTGCTATTGTCTTGGTTATAAGGTTCTCTATTGGTTCTGGCTCCAGCATTTGGAACGCCGGGGTTTCCGGGTTTGGGAGTGCCGGAATTGCATAAGATCTGTGCGTCAGCTGGGCAAGGGTGGACAGCCCTTCCTGGGCACTAGTTGGTCTTCCTCCAATCATTGGTTGCCATTCCCAGTGATTGATTTCAGGGGACTGCGGAGGGCGTGGGTCGATTTCTGTACTTAGGGGGCTTGGTCCTTCACTAAGCTGGTAAGTGGTCGACTTTCCCCATTGTCTAGGATGGTTTTTGACGAATTTGATTTCAGTTTGATGATACAGGCAATGATCCACATAACAGTGCGAGTAGTGTAACATGCTATGTTGAAGTTCTTCCAGTGGCATACTTCGCAGGGTACACTGGTTACCCTACTTGTTTCCTGCGGTGATTGAGCCGGGGCTTTCGCAGGGTATAGGGGCCTCCTTGGGGTACTCCGTATAGGAGTGAGGAGGGGAAGTAGGAGAGAACTCATGTGAGGTCTCCATTGTGTTTGATTGTTGCTCGTAGACCGTGTTAACCGAGATATCATCCGCTTCCTTGGTATAACCATGCACATAGAGTGGGTTCAAGTCTGAATTTCCCTTCTGCACCCCGGAAACGGTATCAGCTAAATAGTTCGTGCTTCCTGGTGCATGGACTATTTTCCTGTCGTATTTTCCCAAGGCACTTAGCTATCTCACTTGCTTCCTGCGCGGGTTCTTTCCCGTTTGTAGATGTGTTAAGGGTTGCTGGTCTGTAACTATTGTAAAGGAATTTCCCATTAGCATATTATGGAACCGATTAAGCGCTTCCACTATGGCTAAGGCCTCTGTATCGGTGGTCCCATAGTTCATCTGAGCGTTGTTGAACTTTCTGCTGTGTAACGCAGCTGGTCATGCCATCTCATAAGTGGGTCCCTGTCCCACCCATGCTCCAACTCCGAAATCTGAGGCGTCCGTAACCAACCAAATTGGTTCCTCACTTCGTATGTCTATTCGTCGCATGACTTGGTGATTGATAATTCGCTTTTGGACCATATCAAATGCGGTCTCGTGGGTTGTTGTCCATACGAATTCGGCGTTTCCTGTTAAGTCGGTTACCGGTGCAGTCAACGTTCCATGGTGCGGCAGAAACTGGGCCACATAATTTACTATTCCTAGGAATCGCTGCAATTCCTTCTTGTTTTTGGTATCTCCCATCCTACAATGGATGATACTTTCTGGGGGGAGGAATGGATTCCCTCGTTGTCCACCATGTGTCCTAATACTTCCAGCATGTCCGCAAAAAGTACTGTCTTCCTTTTGCTCGCATAGAATTTTACTTTTCTGAGCCAATCACATACTTGGCGTATGTGTTTCTTGTGTTCCTCTGATATGTCTGAAAATATGAGAATGTCATCAATGTATACCCATACAAAATGATGTAGATATTTGCTTAGGAGGTCTTCCATTATCCGCATAAATTTTGCTGCTGCATTCATGTCTCCTTGCAGCATTACTTTGCTCACAAATCCTCCAAATGGGGTTTTGAACGAGTTGAACTTAACACTGTCCTTGAACACCCATGTTTCGAAATATGCGTCGCTTAGGTTGATCTTACTCCTGAATTTCGCTCGTCCTATGCAGTTAAGGATCTGCTGTTGGTTTGGAAGCGATGGACTATCTATGATCGAGTTATCGTTCCTCACTTACAGGTCCACCAGAGGGCAGATCATTCCATCTTATTTGGGTTGTACAAACATAGGTGCCGCTCCGGGAACCTCCTGTCGTACAATTACTCCACTTCGTAATTTCTCGTTTATCCAGTTCATGAGGTTTTCCTTATAGGCGTCTGGGATTGAGTATGTTGGTCGATTTCCTGGTTTGGTTGGGTCTTTTAGCCGAATGTGGTGGCTAATCTTCCGCACAGGAGGGAGCATTTCAGGGACCTTGTCCGGGAATACATCCTTGTATTCTTCCAACAATGTTGTTGTCTTGGTGTCTGACACAGCGGCTCGGAATTCCACGCTTGTTGGTTTGCATAGCACACGTAGTTTGTCATCGGGAAATTCCACTGCTGCATCCCCACACCTGATAAGAGCATTATGTCTCTTCAGGAATGGCATTCCAATCAGGCCGTCGTACTTTGCCAAGTTCCCTAGCAACATCTCCTGATTTGTCCATTTCTTTTTCCTGATTTGTATGGTCAGTCCACATTTCTTGTAGCTTGAAGAGCGGGATCCTTTCATAGCGATATTGACTGCTGTTGGTTAGGGTAGAGGCTCCGTAGGGATGCCATGGGTAGAGATAAAGGTGGCAATAATTATGTCGCACCCGAGTGTTCCCGTGTCGAAGGGTACCTTGGCTGGGTGGCCATCTGTGTGACTCGTTCCTTCTAGAGCGTCACGGGGTCTGATTGCCAATGTTGTTTGCGTTCTGAGGCTTTTCATGTCCACTGAGTTAATTTCCACTTCATCATATTCGGTTGCTTCCATGTGGTTCATGCTAGCCTCTCGCTTAGCCATCTTTCCTTTTCCTTTTTTGGAATAGTGGTCCTTTGCGTAGTGCCCTTTTTTCCGCATTTGAAACACGTGCCTTCCTCGTATCGTTTCTGTTTCTTGTCCTTCTTGTCCTTTGGATTCTTGCGGTATGTTGTATTCTTGGTTGTATTATCCCGCAATGATGATCCTTTGCTATTCTTTTGCTGTGGCATGTGGGTTCGGTAAACTCCTGGTTCATACAGGATAGCGTCATTCCGTGCGGTCCGCTTGACTATCTTTGCAAAGCAATCACCTTCCTCTTCCATGGGTTCTATCTTCTCACGTAGTCTGGGATGCATTGCCTCATACAATCTTTGTCGCAGAGTGTACAAAGACACCGTCCCAGTAGGCAATCGTCCATGATACATTAAGAGATCCGTCATGACCAAGGTTATTCTTTCTGTTTTGCCATTTCATACTTCCTGGATATCTTTGAACCTTTGGTATAGTCCTTCCGTATTTTGTGAGGATTGGAATCTCGCTCTCAAGCATTTTATCAGGGTCATTCCTGGGATTTTTTCCGCATGCGCATAGTGGTTCATTGCTTGCTGGTATGCTTCCTCTGCTTTTCCGATGCAGAAGCTTCCAAAGTACGCTCTGCTTCCTTCCCTGGTTTTGTCCACTCTGTGTAGGGCCAGGTGTTGAGAAGCGGTTATTACCCACCGGTCAAATAGTTCAGGTTGTAAATCATCCTTTTCGCCCCAGAATGAGCGTAGTAGCAGAAGGTTAATTTTCGGTCCTGTTCGCCTGGCCCGGCGGATTGACCTTCGGACATATTGTATTTGGACTGTTCGTTACTGGACCTGTCATCTGACAAGCTTTCTGGAGAGACGCTGCGGGGTTTGTCTTGTGGCTGCCTTACTACCGAGTGATCTGATCCTTCTTCGTCGTCTTCTTCCTTCTTACGTGTACCACCAGGTATGCTGTCTTTCTTCACTGGTTACGCCGGTCCCTTCGATTTACTGGGGCTGGGGGGATATAGCCCTGGAAGGCTGGTTGCTGCCTTTGCTAATTTGTCATTTGATTCCCTAAAGGTCGGCTTGGCCAAGTCTCGTGCTAGTTGTCGCTCTGCTTCGTCAATTGGGAAATCGCTCTTTGCCGTTTTTGATTTTTTGGGTTGCCTTTTCTTGGTAAGGCCTTCTCGTAGAACCTGCTTCCTACTTCGATTCTCCAGTGACTCAATCGTTTCGTGTTGGCGGAGTCGAACCTTTCCTGATTCTACCGCTCCCCGATGCTAGCTACTCTGTTGGACTTCCGTAGGTTGATCAGACCAGGTCCCTGCAGGTTTCTTAACCACTTGCTGAGGTTAAAAAAATGTAACGTGTTCGGGCCAGGCACTAGTCATGTGGCGGTACTATAGGAGCAGATGGTTTCTTGATCAACAAGAAGCGAGCGCTGCTTGCTAAAGGGGGCTTCGAACGGGGTGTAATAGGAGATCAAAGAAGTAACTGTTCAACCAAGTATATTAAGAATACTGTTAGTCGAAGTCTGCTGTTGCCATCGCAGAAATCAGCGGTCTTTAAATACAGCAGATTGCTTATCTCCAGTATGCGCGATATTGCAAAACAAGGTGTCTATCAATCCATAACACATGAAACAATTCCAGTATCAAATCATACCATGAAACCAAGCATAAAATAATGTGTGTATCAACTGATAGCACATGGAACAATACCACTATCAGACGATACTGTGAAACCAAACATAAAACCATGTCTGTATCAACCGATAGGACACGAAACAATACAAGTATCAAACGATACTGTGAAACTAAACATAAAACAATGTGTGTATCAACTGATACTACACGTAACAATACAAGTATCCATACTGGTTACACCTACCGTCGGGCCGACTGATAGACGTCCAGTAAGAAAAAAGGACATTCACGCTGAAGGGCATTATAGCCCTGGACACACCTGACCCTACTCCTCAACCGACCCCGGCTCCTATTATTCACCCCGCAACACCGTCAGTTGCAACTCCTATACCAACCATCACCGCCCCAGGACCTACGCCTCTGCCAGTTTTGCTGCTTGCTCCTGATAGCTTTCCTGCCACAGCACTCCCACCAGCAGTATCGGCTACCCAGTGGTTCCGGCCACTACGTGCGGCGTCACCAGGATTCTTTGAACACGTAAGATGGCGGGAAGAGCGAACACCCATGGCTCCATCACGGGGGACCCCAATCCCCAGACCCGGGGCACCTGTTTCCTCCATTCCCGGGGCACCGGTCATTCCCACAGCACCCTCAAAACCAAGTCCTCTCCCTGGTCTCCCCAACATTACAAGTGGTGATTCGGACAGCCACGATGAGTTCTGCCTGTTGGGTTCTAAGTCGGAAGAAATCCGAATGGGGTGGATTCATTACTACTCCTATGGGTGTAGGAAAGGACCACGGACCCCGGTGAGGCATGAAAGAAGGCAAAAGGAAGGAGATAGATGACGGACATGTGGGTATTGTGGGTCATGGAGGCACACTGGCCCCCTGATGCAACCGCTGAGTTGTCCAGAGTTGCAGTCATTTCTGCACACAATACAGGGGGCGCCTAACCGAAATCCTGAGAGTGGGCGACACCCTATTCCACTCCCGGCATCAGGACCAACAGGGGCTAACCCTGTGGAGGATGGTAACCAGGATGGCCAGAAGGAATGGTTCGATGGGTATGATAGACCACGGGAATCCCAAGGCGGGAATACCAGAAGTGGTTGAGATGGGAATGCCCCACACTGAGGTGGGACGGCGGGGGCAGGTAGAGATCCAGGAGACTCTGACCATGACAGCTTGGATCATGATGACAACTGGGATTCGCTCCCTAATTTGGCCCCCTTCCTCGGGGCTCGCAAGAATGACTGGAGTAACAAGAAGAAACGAAGGTAGGATCAGCGGGCCAAGAGGTTGGCGAAAGCCCTGAGGGGTAGTTGTTCAGCTTCTAGGCCTATACCGAGATATCGGCAGAAGAAGGCGGAAAAGCTGCGTGGTATCCCTCCTTTCGAGGGCAAAGTTACGGAACTCGTGAGCTTCTTGACCTTGGTAGAGGTCAAATTCAAATACTTTGCGGATTGCAAGTTAACCGACATGGATAAGGTAAAATTGGTAATCCCCCTTCTTGAAGACTCAGCCTGGGCATGGTATCTGGGGTTATATGGGCACATTAACAAGGAAGCTGCCAAGCACACTGGTATTCCTGTAAAGGACGGCAACCCCTTGCGGACATGGAAAGGGTTCTGAGAACGGCTGGAACAAAGTTTCGGCAGACACCAGGCGGAACGAGATCAGTTCCTTCTCGAGTCGCGAGACCTAGTAATGAAGCCACATCACATCAATGAGTACCTGGACAAGATAATTGATTACATGTATAAGGTTAGCTATACAGATCCAGTGCAGGTATGAGACAAGGTTCGATTAGGCATAACCCAGGAGGTTTGGAATACGTGGGCACTTAAGGAGCCCCATCCGACCAACCTACACGGGTACCTTGATCTTCTCCAGAAGATCGGGCACACACTGGAGGACAACAACCGGTTCAGTAACTGCGTCATCCACCCTGCCCCTGGTCTCTACCCATAGATAATAAGGAGGATAGATCGTTGATGTCTGGGAGGTTCAAGAAGAAGGAAAACCGTTCAGGCAGACAGAACCAGAGGTCTGCCAAACCTACTAATTTCAACGCGGGGAAACAAGCAAAGCCGGCAACTTCTGGGTATCCAATGGCGTATAAGGAAATCCCGTCGACTTTGACTGAATGCCAGGGGAAGGACAACCAGTGCACCAAGTGGAACTGGTACGGGTGCTAGGTTACTTTATGTTTGGTTTTATATTATCCTTCGATACCTGTATTGTTTCGTATGCTATCGGTTGATAAACACATTGTTTTATGTTTGGTATCACGGTATCGTTTGATACTTGTATTGTTTCGTGTGCTATCAGTTGATACACAAATTGTTTTATGTTTGGTTTCACAGTATCGTTTGATACTTGTATTGTTTCGTGTGCTATCAGTTGATACACAAATTGTTTTATGTTTGGTTTTACAGTATCGTTTGATACTAGTATTGTTTCGTATGCTATCGGTTGATAAACACATTGTTCCATGTTCGGTTTCACGGTATCGTTTGATACTTGTATTGTTTTGTGTGCTATCAGTTGATACACAAATTGTTTGATGTTTGGTTTCATAGTATCGTTTGATACTTGTATTGTTTCGTGTGCTATCAGTTGGTACACACAACATTTTGCAATATCGCTCATACTGGAGATAAGCGATATGCTGTATTTAAAGACCGCTGATTCCCGCGGTGGAAACAGCCGACTTCGACAGACAGTATTCTTAATATACTTGGTTGAACGGTGACTTCTTTGATCTCCCATTACACCCCGTTCAAAGCTTCCTTTAGAAAGCAGTCCTCACTTCTTGTTGATCAAGAAGCCATCTGCTCCTAGGGTAGCGCTACGTGACTAGGGCCTGGCCCAAACACGTTACATTTTTTAAACCTCAGCAAGTGGTTAGAAAGCTGCCCGGACCTGGCCTGATCAACCTATGAAGTGTCCAACAACGTAGCTAGCAGTGGGGAGTGGCAGACCCAAGCGAGGTTCGGCTCCCACAATATGACACAATTGAGTCACTGGAGACTCGAAGTGGGAAGCAGGTCCCACGACAAGGCCTTACTGAGAAATAGCAACTAAAGAAACCGAAAGGGCCAAAGAGCAACTTCTCAATTGACGAAGCAGAAAGACAACTAGCGTGAGACTTGGCCAGACAGACCTTTAGTAAACCGACTGACGAATTAGTAAAGGCAGCAACAAGCCTTCCTGTGCTATTTCCCGCCAGTCCCAGCAAAGAAAAGGCACTGGGGTAATCCCGGAAGAAAGACAACATTTCAGTCGGGACACCTAAAAAGGAAGACAACGACATAGAAGCATCAGATCACTCGCTAGTAAGGCAGCCACCAGCCGAATTCCCCCAGACCTCTCCCAAAAGCTTGTCAGACGATAGCTCCAGTAACGAAGAGTCGGAACACCATATGGCCGAATGTGAATCCACCAGGCAAACAGGACTTAACATCAAACTTCCGCTGCCACTCTTATTATACGGTGAGCGGGGTGATTTAAAACCTTAAGCATTCGACCGATGGGTAATTACCACTTCTGAATACCTCGCCCTGCACGGAGTGGACAAAACCAAAGGAGAAGGCGGAGCGTATCTTGGAAGCTTCTGTATCAGGAAGGCAGAGGAAGCATACCACCAAGCAATAAACCACTATGAGAGTGGGGAAAAGGTCCGAGGAATGACCCTGATGAAGTACCTGAGAGAGAGATTCCAATCCTCACGAAACACGGAAGAACTATACAAAAGTTTCAAGGATATCCCGCAAGTGCGAAATGGCAAAACAGAAAGAATAACCTTGGTCACGATAGATCTCTTAATGTATCATGGACGATTGCCTACCGGGACGGTATCTCCGTACACACAGCGACAAAGGTTGTATGACGCAATGCATCTCAGACTACGCCAGGAGGTAGAACCCATGAATAAAGCAGCTGATTCCTTTGGCAAGATAGTCAAGCGGGCCGAACGGAAGGACGCTGTCCTGCATGAGGCAGGAGTTTACCGAACCCACATACCACAGCAGGAGACCAGCAAAGGATCATCATCGTGGGATAATACAAAGAGGGATAAACCATATCGCAAGGATTCAATAGACAAGAAAGACAAGAAGCAGAAATGACGCGAGGAAGGCACATGTTTCGAATGGGGGAAGAAGGGGCGCTACGCAAAGGACTGCTATGCCAAAAAGGGAAAAGGAAAGGCCACTAAGTGAGAGGCTAGCACGAACTACATGGAAGCAACCGAATATGACAAAGTGGAAATTAGCAGGGTGGAAATGGAAAGCCTCCAAACGCAACCAATGCTGGCAATCAGGCCCCGCGACGCTCTTGAAGGAAGAATTCAAATAGAAGGCCTCCCAGCAAAGGTACTATTCGATATGGGAACAATCGGCTGCGACATAGTTAGCGCCACCGTTATCTCTACCCATGGCATCCCTACGGAGCCTCTACCCCAACCAACAACAGTCAATAAAACCATGAAAGGATCTCGCTCTTTAAGGCACAAGAAAGGTGGGTGGACCATAGGAATCGGGAAAAAGAAATGGTCAAATCAGGCGATGCTGGTAGGGAACTTGGAAAAGGACGACGCCCTGATTGGAATGCCATTCCTAAAAAGACATAATGCTCTTATCAGGTGTGGGGATACAGCAGTGGAATTTCCCGATAACAAACTGCGTGTGCTATGCAAACCAACAACCGGGGAATTCCGAGCCGCTTTGTCAGACACCAACACAACAACATTGTGGGAAGAATACAAGAATGTATTCCCGGACAAGGTCCCTGAAACACTACCCCCTATGCGTAATATTAGCCTCTACATTCGGCTAAAAGATCCAACCGACCTACGAAACCAACCAACATACTCGATCCCCGAAGCCTATAAGGAGAAACTCATGAACTGGATAAACCAGAAATTACGAAGTGGTGTGATTGTACGACAGGAGGTTCCCGGAGCGGCACCTATGTTTGTACAACCCAAGTCAGACAGAAGGATCCACCCCCTGGTGGACCTGAAAGTGTGAAATGATAACATGATCATGAATAGTCCATCGATTCCAAACCAACAGCAGATCCTCAACCGAATAGGACAAGCGAAATTCAGGAGTAAGATTGACCTAAGCGACGGATACTTCCAGACATGGGTGGACACGGACAGTGTTAAGTTCAACTCATTCAAAACCCCATTCGGTGGATTTGTAAGCAAAGTAATGCTACAAGGAGACCTGAATGCACTAGCAACATTTATGAAGACAATGGAGGGCCTCCTAAGGAAATTTCCGCATCATTTTGTATGGGTATACATTGATGACATTCTCATATTTTCAGACACATCAGAGGAACACAAGAAACACATACGCCAAGTGTGTGATCGACTCAGATAAGTAAAATTCCATGCGAGCAAAAAGAAGTCAGTACTTTTTGCGAGTAAGCTGGAAGTATTAGGACACATAGTGAACAACGAGGGAATCCATGCCTCCCCGCAGAAAATGTCATCCTTTACAGGATGGGAGAAACCAAAAAACAAGAAGGAATTGCAATGATTCCTAGGAATAGTGAATTATGTAGCCCAGTTTCTCCGGCACCATTCTACTTTGACAGCACCATTAACCGACTTAACGGGAAACAACGAATTCGTATGGACAACGACCCACCAGACTGCATTCTACATGGTCCGAAAGCAAATTATCAATCACCAAGTCATGCGACCAATAGACATACAAAGAGAGGATCCAATTTAGTTGCTTACGGACACATCAGATCTGAGAGTTGGAGCACGGGTGGGACAGGGACCCACTTATGAGACGGCGCGACCAGCCGGGTTACATAGCAAGAAGTTCACCAACGCTCCGATAAACCATAGAACCACCCACAAAGAGGCCTTAGGGATAGTGGAAGCGCTTAATTGGTTCTACAATATACTTATGGGAAATTCCTTTACAATAGTTACAGACCACCTATAACGACCCAGCATACATGAGCTATGGCAAATGGAACCTATACCAATACAGGTAACCAGAAGGAGAACTGATGGGAACCGGCAGGCAAGTAAGTACTTGACCTATGGAGACCTGATGGCCTGGGCTCTGAGAATGAACAGAATTGGCTGGTCAGGGACTTAGGTACCTGGATACACCCGGGAGTGGTGTCAGTGCACTTGGGGACTTCTGAAGTGGCGGATGCTCAGCTAGGCCGGGTAACTAGAGACCAGTCAGAAAGGTCTATCGCCGGCAACGGGATAGACAAGGTAACAGGGAAAAGTTAACTTGTCCGCTGGACAAGGTTACCCTACCCTATGGATAAGGTTACCCTGCCTTGGGGCTTGGGTTACCCTGCCCAGGGTCCGGAGTTACCCTACCTTTCAATACGAAGTCCCACGGGGAGTTCAGGAAAAATGACCAGAATGTTTGTCTTGCGAAGCCATGCATGATACTGGAATCTGAGGTTTCAGGGGATGCTATTGGGCGAGCTACGTAGCTGCGAGGAAGCTGTAAATTGAAGACATTATTCCTATCATACCTCTCCGGCCCCGCCTTGAGGCCCAGACGTCATGGGCAAACAGGGGTGTAGTTGTGTGCAGTCTAGGAAAGAGGAATCCTTGCAGACATGCTGGCAAGGCCGTATACGTCGCTGCCATCCGGTCGACCGTAGGCTGTTCGCAGGATATCAATGGAGGTATAGGGTCGAAGGTAGAGTACCCCCTCCAAGTTGTTCGGAGTAAAAGGGACCAAAACTGAGAGAGTTAACGAGGGTTAACCATGGGGGTCCAGAAGGTAGTCCTGGGTGGTGCCAGGGTGACTGGGAGAGTTTTACACCAACCAAGCCCTAACATGCTCCCAACGCTATAGGCTCTGAAAGGGAAGTGCAGAGACACTAAAAGCGTGATTCCTACCACAGGTAAGGTAGATCCGAGTTGGTGGTCATGGGTAGCGCCCATTGGATGACTCCAGGACTACTGTGCCCTGCGGAAGACACCGGAAGCCTGAGACCTGTAAATAGTAAACAGATAAACCGCCCACGGTAGCCTCCAGAGTTAGGTAGAGATCAATGCATACAGGAAGGGTGTCCTAGATAGTCTAGTTCATGAGGTGCCTTGACTGTTAGCAACTGGCAAGACATCAATGCGCAGAAGTTTTCACTCTGGCAGGCAAAATGGAAATGCACTGCAGAAACTACAACCGCATAAGGTGAATGCGGACTAGAGTGTGTCAACACATGCATGCCCGAAGGGTGTGCCAGGAGACGTGTCGGACCACCCTTAGCAGCGAAGGGTGTACTCGAATGATTGGAGTAAACTGATGGGGGAGTTTCTGGCATAAGATAAAACTACCTGAAAGTCTATGAGAGAACTCTCCTACTCCAACAATCAATCCTCTCGAGACCTTAATAGAGTGAAGCGTCAGGCTTAACGATATTAAGTTTTACCGTTTACTTTACTCTTACATCTGTGTGAACTTTTGGCGATAAGTTTGAAGTTGTTTGGTGCGGTCGCAACCTTGGAATCCATCTTCCTAGGGGAGTCCGCGTTACACCACCAACCCTTGACACACCTACAAACAGCAAAGAACTCGGGCAGAAAGCAAGTTAGATGGCTAAGTCCCTTGGGAAAATACGATGCAAAGATGGTCTACGCACCGGGAAGTACGAACTATTTAGCTTAACCCCTTTCCTGCATATATGAGGGAGAACCGGAATTGGACCCGCTCTATGTCCATGATTGTACAAAGGAATCAGATGACATCTCGGATAACACGGTCTATGAGCAAGAAACAAATACAATGGAGCCCGCACAAGAGTTCTCCTCTACTTCCCCTCCTTACTCAGATACTGAATGCTCCAACCAGGCCCCTGTACCCCCTGAAAGCCACTGCTCCAGGACTGCAGGAAACGACTGGGGTGACCAGTGTACCCTGCGAAGTATGCCAGCAGAAGAACCCCAACACAGCGCATTACACTACTCGCACTGTTATGTGTATCATTGCGCGTATCATCAGACCGAGACCAAATTGACAAATAACCACCCTAGACAATGGAGAAAACTGACCACTCACCCGCTTGGTGACGGACCAAGCCGTCCAAGTACAGAAATCGACCTGAGCCCTGCGAAGTCCCCCGAAATCAAGCGCTGGGAATGGCAACAAATGAGCAGTGGAAGACCACATAGTGCAGGATAAGGGCCGTCCACCCTTGCCCAACCGACGCCCAGATTTTGTGCAATTCCAGCACTGCTAAACCCAGAAGCCCTGACATTACAAATGCTGGAACCACAACCAATAGAGAACCTTATGACTGAGATAATAGCGGCATTCCGAATGCCAGCACCTGATAGCCCACCACCGATTAGATGAGCAGAGGGGCTAGAAAGCCTTAGCAATGAGACAATAGTCTCAGTAATCCCCACGACGATGAGGGAATATCGGCGCAGGCTATACGATGTCTTGGAAGACAACGAGGAGGAAGACCTACCTGAGCCAACCAGAGGAAGCAAGATAGAAGACAAACGCGACATCTTACAAACAGTCAATGAAATGATCGGAACGATCCGAGCACACATGATTGCAGCATACCGGGGAGAACCAATTTGGAAAAAAGTCAATGAGAGTATGGACTCCACAGGAGACTTGTCCTCCTACGAGGTTGCAAACGGAATGCTATACGCAAAAACCAAATACAGGGAAGACTGCCTGTATATCACAAAAGGCCCTAGATATGGAAATACGACATTAAGGGAGTATGTCATTAGCGAAATCCACATCAAAGGCCACCACAGTGTTGTACGAAAATAACGGTAAGCTACCGAGTACCTATTTTGGCCTGAAATGCGAAAGGACTTCAGAGAATATGTGACACAATGCAACAAATGCAAGATAAATAAGGAGCCTACAAAATTACCAGAAGGAAAGGCTCAGACAATTACCCTGGGGTCAGAAATCTGCGAATCAATAGCCCTTGATTTTGCGGGACCCTTCCACAATTCATGGGGATATGACACAATCCTAGTTGCGATAGATAGGTTTTCGGGATTCACGTGGCTCATACCTACAACTGAGCAAGTAACAGCAATAACAACCTGGGAACTTCTACGCAGCAAAATATTCACACCCTATGGCTACCATACATCTCTAGTAAGCGATGCGGACCCGCAATTTGAGTCACATGTGTGGAGACAACAGTGTCCCTCGTTAGGCATTGAGCATGTCAAGGCGGCACCATGCTATCATGAAACAATTGGACAGGTCGAAAGGAAAATTCAAGAATTGAAGACAGCTCTTCGAAACCTAGTCAATGCAAGACAAAACAATTGTTTTGATGCTATACCGGAGACAGCAGCATACCTGAATGCAGGATGGTTAGAAACTCTTGGTATGTCACCATATAAGGCTATTTTTGGAAAGAATTGCCCGCTACTTCCCCTAGGGAACTTCCAGAACTCGGCATTACTAGCTGCTGACGAATTGTTAAACAGGCACCTGGCAATCCGGAACATGGGATTCAATGCTATCAAATTGGCACAATTTAGAAGTACGAGAACGGCAGCAAAACGACACAGACACCATATACCAATAGGAAAGGGTAATCTGTTACTGGTATATAGAAGTTTATTCACAACGGAGTTGGGATGCAGCAAGAGATTGCAGCCACACTGGTGTGGACCATTCCAGATAAGTGGATACCATGAGCATACACAAAGTTACAGTGTGGAAATGAATGGCAGAATGTACAGAAACCGAGAAGTGACATTCCACGCATCTACCATAAAAAGATACCTCCCTAAAGACGATATCTTCTTCCCTGGAAAGAGCCGCACAAAACCACCGCCGATCCGCATTAACGAGAAGCTGGAATGAGAAGTGGAAATGATACGAGACCATAGAAGACGGTATGACCGTGACCAATTCCTAGTGAAATGGGTGGGGTACCCGGAAACAGAGAATAGCTAGGAACCACAAGAAGGATTGGAAAATGCGATGGAATTGGTTAATCAATGGTGGGAAGACAACAGACTGGAGGACTGGTTACCCCCTACGATAAACCATGTAATGGTGTCGTGGAGCCCAACCCTGCCAGGTATGCAACACCTGCACCCAGGCACAGACCAAGGGATACAGGACGGATTTTGGTCAGCCCATTTTGAGAGCGGTTTCGCGAGCAGCGAAGATGAAAATCAGGTAAGGGAAGATGAAGCAGCATACCTAGCCCGGCTGGCCGAGGCTGAGTACTGGCAATAGCGAAAGAAAAAACACACTATCCACCAGCCTTACGATGTCAAACTATGAGCAAGTACCTTGAAGACTGTGCCATCAGCTAATAGGACTGTTGGTAAACCGTGATATTATCCCTAGACGATATCTTACAGAGCGACTATTCGTACATATTTGCAACAAATGCCTAGAAATAACAATAGAGTCGACGGGACAGATGTGGGGAGAAACAGGGTCAGATGTTTTCCACTTTGGTAGCAGATGCTACCTGAGCACAGAAAAATGTGATGGTTGCATGGAGACGGAAGAAACCGAAATTAAGCAGTACCCTCCCTCCCCTGAAGACCTAAGGGAGGGCTACACCTAGGCGAGGCCAACACCTAAGCGAGGTCACCAGCAAAGCATACATACCACCTACCATCCCTCTAACCCTACTGAAGAAAACTGACCACACTACCAGACCTCCAAACTGAAGAGAAAACCTGTACCCTCTTACAAACCTTATCCTTATGTGAAAGAAACAAAATGTCAAACTACGAAGAAGTCAGCATAAAGGGACGTGACCTCATTTTGGAATACCTGCTATACCAAGAAATTATCCCACTAAGCGCATACTGGAAGATGTCCTACATTGATCACTGTAAAGATTGCGGGCGAATCGATGTCGAAATAGAGGAATGGGAGGACTGGATAGTACGAAACTTCGTGGACCTGCCACACTACTGGGGGTCAGATTGCTTTGTGCACGGAGCGCCAGGTGCAGAGTGTTTGGAAAGATGGTTGCAGGGAGCGGAATGGATGTTGCAGGACAATGTTACACATAAGACGAACTGGCATAGCGTAATGGGTATGTTACATGATTATTGGCAAAAGGTCATGTGTTCGATCCCAGGGTCTGTCGGAGTATTTGGAGAATAAGTTAATTCCTACCAATGCGACGCCGGCACAAAACCCGCATTTGCGCCACCACCGAAAGTCGCCGACCGAATGGTTTTCGCTGAATCCTCAAGAGAGGACTCTTGGCTATCCTGACGAAGTTGAACCGACTATATTGGTCGCTTGGTTGTGGAGATAAATGCATGCAATGATCCCTCAGCTGCGCCAAAGGATGGATGCCAACCGGGGGGAGGTCGGCTACTCTGATAGGAGTCCCTGGCTGCCATGAGGGCTGTAAGACCAAATTTCAAGTCCATTCAAGAGGAATGCGGAGGAAAATCCTGATGAGGGAACGACACCCAAGAGACGATCATTCACCCACACTCCAAAGGCATGACAAGGTAGAGTCAGATGAGGGCCTACCACGTGAAGAGATCTACCCTGAGCGCAACGAGGCCTAATCGCCATTGGCGCGATAAGATAGGAACATGATTCCTACGGGTTGAGGCAGACAGATGGGAGATCCACCTGCATTGATAAGTCTGTCGCCAGAGCTAATGACTCCTTATGCAGAGAAAGGACCAGTGACCGCATGCCACGGTGAAGGGGTTTAGGTGGCTATGATTTGCACTGGTGTAGCGAGGAGAGGGGTGGGACACCCTCCCGGCTATCTGAGGAAATTAGAGTCAAGCGGGGTAAAGGTTTTCAGGGTCTACGAAGTTCGCACAGAGGAAAGTAGGAGGAATGGATAGGCCGCGAACACCCAGACACAGAATATAAATATCGAGGTGCCTCCCACGCTTAATAGATCATCAGCGACAGGGAAGAGATCTTATCAATATATTCGTTCTACAATACAAACCCTACCTTCATTGCAAACATGATAGGTGAGCCTTCCTAGTAATCACTGCGTCAGGTATCGGGCCTTAGTCCAGACTCCCTTGTCCTTAGAGTCAGCTACCGCCTAACAGGCGAGATGAGATTGTTGCCGGATAGCGATGACGATGAAGATAGGTCCTAAGCGGACTTGCTGAAGAATAGCGGATTTGCCGACTATTAGGATTTCATTAAGTAATTTTTTTTGGTGAAATTGTTATTTTATTTTGGGAGTGTAACCGGTACGGGTACTAGGTTATTTTATGTTTGGTTTCCCAGTATCGTTTGATACTTGTATTGTTTCGTGTGCTATCGGTTGATACAGTCAATTTTTTTATGTTTGGTTCCACAGTACTATTTGATACTGGTATTGTTTCATATGCTATCGCTTGATACACACCTTGTTTTATGTTTGGTTTCACAGTATCGTTTGATACTTGTATTGTTTCGTGTGCTATCGGTTGATACACACCTTGTTTTATGTTTGGTTTCACAGTATCGTTTGATACTTGTATTGTTTCGCGTGCTATCGGTTGATACACACATTGTCTTATATTTAGTTTCATAGTATCCCTTGATACTTGTATTGTTTCGTGTGCTATCAGTTGATACACACAACGTTTTTCAATATCGCTCATACTGGAGATAAGCGATATGCGGTATTTAAAGACCACTGATTCCAGCAGTGGAAACCATACACTTCGACAGATAGTATTCTTAATATACTTGGTTGAACGGTTACTTCGTTGATCTCCTATTACATCCTATTCGAAGCCTACTTTGGAAAGTAGCGCTCGCATCTTGTTGATCAAGAAGGCATCTGCTCCTATCGTACCACTACGTGACTAGGGCCTGGCCCGAACATGTTACAAGGTATGGGCAAATGGGTCACTTCTGGAGAAAGTGTACCCCGATGGCCCCAGTCGTTAGTTCATCCAAACAGGTTCCTGCATTGAAATGGTAAGCCCAGGTAAGCGAGCCCACAGCAATGGACAAGCGACTAAAGCGCATCGAAGCGTCCCCTCCGGCTTCCTTGTCAAAGACACTTGAACTCCACCAGGTATCACCTCAGATCATGGAGGTTGATACCGACGGCTCAGGATAGGTAAGAACCATTCTGGCTCAGGTGTAACCTTATTAACCCGTATCCATAGACCCCTGAGGGATAGATGGACAGCAGCCACAGAGATGGCTTCATGGATGGGTAAGTACCCGTCTACTCCATAAACGACCCTGATACTGACCACGCCAAGGTGCTGTGGGCAGATAGATGTTGTGGGCCATGCGCAGTGGACTAGGCTGTCTCTCCTTTATTGGGTTTCTGGTTATTTCCTTTGTTCTGGTTACAGGTATTTCTTTGCGGATTTGCTTAGCTAGATGGGCAAGTCATAGGACTATTTCGGTTGAGGCTGGGTGAGGTCTTGCTAGAGGAGACACTCACCATTCAGGAAGCAAGGATGCTTCGCTTGGAACTGGTCTGACAGGGGACTTCTACCCACCTCGGGTAAAATTGTTATCTTTAGTACAAGGGAAATTGGTTCAGGCTGGACTTGACCAAATAAACAGTGTTATTTCCAAGTTTACCTGAGGAGGGTTTACTATCCGAAATCATGCTAGGGTGATAGTAAACACCCTAGCTATTTATAAAGACAAATCCCAATCCCTTAACATTTACCAACCTGTTGTCGCCGCTCTTGTATCGAAAGGCAAGAGAGTAAAGGACTCGCTAAGCCAAGATGACTGAGTCCCTAAGACAAGCGAAGAGGCAGGAGCCTGACAACTTGCCTCGTCATACCAAGTCTATCCACCTGCAGGTAAAGTTTGACTGGAAGATAGGAGCTAGACAGGTCAGCGCTGAAGCACTCCTGCTACTCCATAGTGGAGATACTAGGGTGGTCCTTAGTAGCCGATTGGTCAAGCGGACTCAGGCACCTTGTGTACGACCAAAGGTACACATGCCGATAAGCAACGCGAGCAGTAATCACATTCCGGGGTCAGGTCCGCACTATACCAAACCATTGAAGATGAAAGTAGGCAACCACCATAATGAGATGCGCTTGGAAGTCGCGGATATGCCCGACACTGAGATGGTTGGGCATCTACCTATATCTTGCTTGAAGGACCATAACCCCGATACAGATTGGAAGACCAGATCACTAACCTGGCGCTCAGATTTGTGTAAGGCTAATTGCCTAGGTCAGCAGGGGTGGTTAGTGTTCATAACGGATGAAGACTTACTAGCCGAGGATCCTGGTAATGTGTAGCAGTTGGGAATTGTTCAATTCTCCGATGGGGAAGGTGCCGACATTACGGTTAAGCTACTTCGCGAGTATAAGGACTACAGGGATATCGTCAGTCAAGAACAGATTGAGGGGCTGCCAGAGCACTCGAAGTATGACCACACAATGGAGTTGCAACCAGTGACTCAACCTCCGCTTGGGCCTATTTATCCGTTATCGGAAAAGGAGCTTAAGGCACTCCAAGAATATCCCAATGAAATGCTACAAATGGGAAAGCTACAGCGATCCAGTGCCCCGGCAGTAGCCCCTATCCTCTTCGTGCCAAAACCAGATAGTACACTAAGACTAGTAATAGATTACCACGGGCTGAACAAAATCATAGTACAGAGTAAGTACCCTCTACCGTTGATGAAAGAACTACGAGATAGGTTAGGAAAAACGGTTGTGTGGACTAAGTTGGACTTTAAGAATGGCTACTACCTTCTGAGGATAGCAGAAGGCGTGGAATGGAAGACAGCCTTCTGGTTAGGATGTGGACTGTATGAATACATGATCATGCCATTTGGGTTATGTGATGGCGCATAAACTTTCCAGAGCATGATAAATGAGGTCTTCCAGAACCTTATGGATGAAGGAGTCATTGCATACATGGATGACATTCTGATCTACTCCGAAACTATGGAAGAGCATGTCGCAATGGCGAGACATGTGATAGAGAAATTGCAGAAAGCCAGACTATGTGTAAGCATGAAGAAGTCCAGTTTCCACCAAGGGGAGGTTGAATTCCGCAGATACAAGATCTCCGATATTGGGATTTCTATGTTGTCGAAAAAGGTGCAAACAATCAAGGATTGGGCACCTCCGACATGCATCCTCGAGGTTCAAAGCTTTCCGGGCTTTTCCAACTTAGGTCGTTAGTTCATAGAAGGTTTCAGGAAGATAGCGAAACCTCTGACAGACTTGACAAAGAAGCAGGTCAGATGGGAATGGACACCTGCGCGGGGGCAGGCCTTCAACCAGTTGAAGGAGGCGTTTACGTCTGAACCTCTCCTATAACTGGTACGGGTACTAGGTTGTTTTATGTTTGGTTATATTGTATTAATTGATACTTGTATTGTTTCATGTGCTGTCGGTTGATACATACATTGTTTCATGTTTGGTTTTACAGTATCATTTGATACTTGAATTCTTTCATGTGCTATCGGTTGATACACGCATTGTTTTATGTTTGGTTTTACCATATCGTTTGATACTTGTATTGTTTCGTGTGCTATCGGTTGATACACACATTGTTTTATGTTTGGTTTCACAGTATCGTTTGATACTTGTATTGTTTCGTGTGCTATCAGTTGATGCACACATTGCTTTATGTTTGGTTTCACAGTATCGTTTGATACTTGTCTCGTTTCATGTGCTATCAGTTGATACTCACAACATTTTGAAATATCGCTCATACTGGAGATAAGCGATATGCCGTATTTAAAGACCGCGGATTCCCACAGTGGAAACTGCAGACTTCGACAGACAGTATTCTTAATATACTTGGTTGAATAGTTACTTCTTTGATCTCCTATGACGCCCCATTCGAAGCCCCCTTTAGTTACCAACACCTGCTTCTTGTTGATCAAGGAGCTATCTACTCCTATCGTACCGCTACGTCACTAGGGCCTGGCCCGAACTCATTACATATCTTAGTACATTTTGACCCTGAACGGCCAACCTGGCTGGAAACCGATGCTAGTGACTTTGCATTAGGAGCTATTCTCTCCCAATCCTGTGAAGATGAGAGATGGCATCCAGTGGCATACCATAGTTTGAAGTTTCACCCAGCAGAGATTAATTATGGTGTCCATGACAGGGAAATGACTGCCACCGCAGTGGCATTCAAGGAATGAGATCATCTGCTACGCTGGGTAATGGACCAATTGGTGATCTATACAGATCATAAGAATTTGGAGTACTTTAATAGTGCCAAGGTCCTCAACCAAAGGCAACATTGCTGGGCTGAGTTCCTGCAACCATTTAACTTCAAGGGGATTTACCGCGAAGGACGGTTGAATGAGAAGGCAGATGCTTTGTCGCAGCGTAGGGACTAGCGCCCTGAAGGGGGGAGTGATCTTCCACCAGACTCCTTTTTTCGCCCCGGACAGTAGGTTAGGAGCCAGGAACAGGACATCTTACGACCACAAGTATTGCAGGTATGCCAAGGATTTCGGCTCCAGTCTTCCTTTTTGGATCAGCTACGGGTAGCGATAAAGGAAGACCAGGAATACTTGGGAATCCTGAAGGCAGCGGCTGCCATTGACCAAGAGGTGGACCGACACTTCACGACGGGAAAGGGCTTGCTCCTGTACAAGACCAGGTGGTATGTTCCCAAGGGTCATAATCTGAAGCAGGCAATGGTGGAGGCTGAACATGCCTGCCGAATCGCAGGACACTTCGGGACTTACAAGACCATTGGCAGGGTTAGGGCTAACTTCTATTGGCCTAAGATGGATGAGCACATCACTGACCATGTGGGGATATGTGATGCGTGCTAAAGGAATAAGTCCATCAGGCACAAGAAGTTCAGTCTGCTAGAACCTATTGATGTCCCTATGCGACCGTGGACAGCGAGTTCAATAGACTTCACTGGAGTGCTGCCAGAGTCTGAAGGGTATACTAAGATCTGGGTCATGGTGGACAGATTCTCGAAAATGGCACATTTCATACCACTGACCAGTGAGGTACCGATCAAGGAGCTTGCCTTGATATTCCTGAAAGAAGTTTGGCGCCTTCATGGACTCCCAGAGTCAATCATCTCCAACCGCGATAGCCGATTCACATCCAAGCTCTGGATGAGTCTGATGCACTTGTTGCGAGTGAAACTAAACGTCTCGACTGCATTGCACCTTTAGACTGATTGGCAAACCAAGAGGGTTAATCAGACACTGGAGTAGTCCTTGCATGGTTACTGTTCCTGCCAACCGGATGATTGGGTTTCGCTACGACCTCTTGCGCAGTATGCGTACAACACCTCCACATCAGAATCCACCAGGTTACCACCCTTTGGGATCAATTATGGGTTCAACCTACAGACAACCTTGTTGGGTGTCGTGACTGATAATGAAGGAATAATCCCTAGCAGTGAGCTCTTGGTTAAGGAATGGGAAGGAACCTGGCAAGAGATTCAAGAAACGATTGAACTGGCACAGGAAAGACAACAAAAATGGCATGACCAGGAAGGGTTGTCATCACTGGACTGTGGTACCTTGGAGGATGTGGCTGCTAGGCGGGCAAAGAAAGCGGACCGGGGGTTGTTAAGCTGAAAGAACATCGGCACGAAACGCTTGATGGGGAAGCTGGACCACCACATGTTTGGCCCTTTTGTAAGCCGTATGGGTACTAAGTTGTTTTGTGTTTGGTTTCACAGTATCAATTGATACTGGTATTGTTTCGTGTGGTATCGGTTGATACAAACCTAGTTTTATGTTTGGTTTCACAGTATCGATTGCTACTTGTATTGTTTCATGTGGTATTGGTTGATACACACATTGCGTTATGTTTGTTCTACAGGATCGTTTGATACTTGTATTGTTTGGTGCACTATCTGTTGATACACAGATTGTTTGGAATATCGCTCATACTGAAGATAAGCGATATGCGGTATTTAAAGACCGCTGATTCCTATAGTGGAAGCAGCAGACTTCTACGAACAGTATTCTTAATATGCTTGATTGAACGGTTACTTCTTTGATCTCCTATTACACCCCATACGAAGACTCCTTTAGTAAGCAGTGCTCGCTTCGTGTTGATCAAGGACCCATTCGCTCCTATCGTACCGCTACGTGACTAGGGCTTGGCCCGAATGCGTTACACTTTTTTAACCTCTCCAAGTAGTTAGAAACCTGCCCGGACCTGGTCTGATCAACCTACAAAGCGTCCAACAACGAAGCTAGCATTGGGCAGTGGCAGAAGCAAGCGAGGTTCAGCTCCGCCAATATGACACCATTGAGTCACTGGAGACTCAAAGTGGGAACCAGGTCCCACAACAAGGCCTTATTGACAAAAGGAAATCAAAGAAGCTGCAAGGGCCAAAGATCGACTTCTCAATTGACGAAGGAGGAAGACAACTAGCGCAAGACTTGGCCAAGCAGACCTTTAGCGAATCGACTGACGAATTAGCAAAGGCAGCAAGCAGCCTTCCTGGGCCATTTCCCTCTAGCCCCAGTAAATGAAAGGCACCGGTGCAACCACCAAAGAAAGACAGCATACCTTTCGGCACACCTATGAAGGAAGACAACGACAAAGAAAGATCAGATCACTGGGTAGTAAAGGAACTGCCAGACGAATTCCCTAGCAACTCTCCAGAAAGCTTGTCAGACGACCGCTCCAGTAACGCAGAGTCCGAGGACAATATGTCCGAAGGAGAATCCCCCGGGCTGTGGAAACAGGACCTAAAATAAAACTGCGGCACGCACCCTCGTTCTGAGGCAAAAAGGATGCTTTAAAACCTGAAGCATTTGACCGATGGGTAACAACCACTTCTCAATACCTGGCCCTGCATGGAGTGGAAAAAACCAAAGAAGAAAGCGGAGCGTGCTTTGGAAGCCTCTGTACTGGAAAAGCTGAGAAAGCATACCACCAAGCAATGAACCACTACGAGAGTGGGGAAAAAATCCGAGGAACAACCCTAATAAAATACCTGAGGGAAAGATTCCAATGCTCGCGAAACATGGAAGCACTATTCAAAAGGTTCAAGGATATCCAGTAAGTACAAAATGGCAAAACAGAAAGAATAGCCTTAGTCGCGACGGATCTCTTGATGTATCATGGACGATTGCCTACCAGGACGGTATCTCAGTACACGCTGCGACAAAGATTGTATGAAGCAATGCACCCCAGACTGCGCTAGGAGGTAGAACCCATGGAAGAAGAGCAAGACTCCTTTGACAAGATAGCCAAATGGGTCGAATGTAAGGACGCTATCTGGTATGAATCATGAGTTTACCGAACCCACATACCGCAGCAGATGAACAGCAAAGGATCATCATCGCTGGACAATGCAAAGAAGGATAAACCATACCGCAGAGATTCAAAAAACAAGCAAGATAAGAAGCCGAAACGATGTGATGACGGTACATGTTTTGAATGCAGAAAAAAGAAGCACAATGCAAAGGATTGCTATACCAAAAACGGAAAGGGAAGGACAGCTAAGCAGGAGGCTAGCACAAACCACATGGAAGGAACAGAATATGACGAAGTGGAAATTAATTCAGTAGAAATGGAAAGCCTCCGAACCCAACCAGCACTGACAACAAGGGCCCATGATGCGCTCGAAGGAACGATCTACATAGAGGGTCATCCGGCAAAGGTACTGTTCGATACCGAAACAATTGGTTGTGACATTATTAGCACTACCTTTATCTCAACCCACGTCATACAAACGGAATCCCTACCCCAACCAACCACAGTCAACATGGCAATGAAAGGTTCCCATTCTTCAAGCCACAGGAAATGTGGGCTGATCATAGGAATCGGGAAACAGAAATGGACAAATCAAGAAATATTGGTAGGAAACTTGGCAAAGTATGACACCCTGATAGGAATGCTGGTCCTAAAAAGACACAATGCCCTTATCAGGTGTGGGGACATGGCAGTGGAGTTCCCCGATTACAAACTGCGAGTATTATGCAAATGAACCAGCGGGGAAATGCGAGTGGCGGTTACAGATGCAACCTCGGCAATGCTGTTGGAAGAATACAAGGATGTATTCCCAGACAGGGTCCCTGAAACGCTACCTCGTGTGCGTAAGATTAACCATCACATTCGGCTGAAAGACCCAACAGATCTAAGAAACCAACCGACATACTCAATCCCAGAAGCAGACAAGGAGAAGCTCACAAACTGGATAAAGGAGAAATTACAAGCTGGAGTAATTATCCAACAGGAGGTTTCCGGAGCGGCACCTATGTTCGTACAACCTAAGGCAGATGGAAGAATCCGCCCCCTGGTGGACCTGAAACTAAGAAACGATAACACAATCATGGATAGTCTATCAATTCCCAACCAGCAGCAGATCCTTAACCGCATTGGACGAGCAAAATTCAGGAGTAAAATTGACCTATGTGACACATATTTCCAAACACAGGTGGACAAGGACAGTGTCAAGTTCAACTCATTCAAAACACCATTAGGAGGATTTGTCAGCAAAGTAATGCTACAAGGAGACATGAATGCACCAGCAACATTTATGCAAATAATGGAAGACATACTAAGCGAATATTTACATCACTTTGTATGGCTATACATGGATCATATTCTCATATTCTCGAATACACCAGAAGAGCATGAAGGGCACATACAGCAGGTATGTAACCCACTCAGAAAGGCAAAATTCTATGCAAGCAAAAGAAAGTCGGCACTATTTGCAGACACGCTGCAAGTACTAGGACACATTGTGGATAATAAAGGAATCCATGCATCCCCCCAGAAAATATCAGCTATCACAGGTTGGGAAATGCCGCCAAAACAAAAAGGAATTGCAACGATTTCTGGGGATAGTGAACTATGTAGCCCGGTTCCTCCCATATCATGAGACCATGACAGCACCATTAATGGAGTTAACGGAAAATGCCGAATTCGTATGGACAACAACCTATCAGACCAGATTCAAAATGGTAAAAAAGCGAATTATTGATCACCAAGGCCTGCGACCAATAGATATCACAAGCAAGAAACCAATTTGACTAGTAACAGACGCCTCTGATTTGGTGATAGGGGCATGGGTAGGACAAGGACCCACCTACAAGACAGCTCGACCAGCTGCATTACATAGCAGAAAATTCACAAACGCACAGATGAATTATGGAACCACCAATAAAGAAGCCTTAGCAGTAGTGGAAGTGCTTAACTGGTTCCACAATGTACTAAGGGGAAATTCCTTTACAATAGTTACAGACCACGAACCCCTAACACACCTACGAATGGCAAAGAACCCAAGTGGAAAACAAGTTAGATGATTCAGTGCCTTGGGAAAGTACAATGCGAAGATAGTTCACGCACTAGGAAGTACGAACTATTTGGATGCCACCCTTTCCCAGATATATGAGGGAGGATCAGACTTGAATCCACTCTGTGTCCAGGATCATACAAAGGAAGCAGATGACATCTCGGATAACAAAGTCTATAAGCAAGAATCAAACACGCTGGAACCTGAAGGGGATGTCTCCCCTACCTCCCCTTCTTACTCATATACAGAGTACCCTAACGAGGCTCCAGTTCCCTCTACCTACCCTTGATCAATAACCGTAGGAAATGATTAGGACGACCAGTGTACCCTGCGAAGCACGCCACCTGAAGACCTCCAACACAGCAAGTTGCACTACTCGCACTGCTATGTAGACCATTGCCCATATCATCAGACTGATATTGGATTCACAAACAACCACCCAAGACGATGGAGAAACCCGACCCCTCACTCTCTTAGAGAAGGACCAAGCCCCCCAAGTACAGACATGGACCCAAGCCCTCCGGAGTCCCCCTAAATCAATGACTGGGAATGGCAACAAACGGTCAGCGGAAGACCGGATAGTGCTGGGAAAGGGCCGTCCACCCTTGCCCAGCCAACGCCCAGGTCTTATGCAATTCTGGCACTGCTAAACCCGGAAGCCCCGACTTTCTATATACCACAACGAGATAGTCCGCCACCGGTTGGACGAGCGGAACCGATAGAGGACATTACCTATGATACAATAGCAGGATTCTGAATGCCTGGACCTGAGAGCCCGCCACCTATTAGGCGAGCAGAACTACTAGAAAGTTTAACCAATGAAGCGATGCTTTCAGTGGTACCCAGAACAAGGAGCGAATATCGACGAGGACTTTACGATATCTTGGCAGACAGTGAGGAGGATGACCTACCTGAGACAACCAGAGGAAGCGAGGTAGAAGATGAACACGATACCTTAGAAACAGTCAATGAAATGATCGGATCGTCCGAGCACATATGGTTGCAGCATACCGGAGAGAACCAATTTGGAAAAAGTCAGCGCAAGTAGGGACTCCACAGGACACTTGTCCTCCTACAAGATTGCAAACGGAATGCTGTACACCAAAACCAGATATGGGGAAGACTGCCTATATATCTCAAAAGGCCCTGTATACGGAAATATGATGTTAAGGGAGTATGTCATTAGCAAAATCCACAACAAAGGCCACCACAGTGTGGAACGAAACCTGCGGTAGGTTACCGAGTACCTATTTTGGCCTGAAATGCGAAAAGACTCCAGAGCGTATATGGCCCAATGCCATACATATCAGATAAATAAAGAACCCACAAAGTTACTAGAAGGAAAGGCTCAGACAATTATCCTACCAGCGAAAATTTTCGAATTGATGGCCATTGATTTTGCCGGACCCTTCCTTAATTCATTGGGATATGACACAATCCGAGTTGCGATGGATAGATTTTCAGGATTCATGTGGCGTATACCTACAACTAAGCAAGTAACAGCAATAACAACCTGGGAACTTCTGCGCAACAAAATATTTACACCCCATGGCTACCCAACATCTCTGGTAAGTAATGCTGACCCACCATTTGAGTCGCATGTATGGAGACAGTGGTGCCAATCGCTAGGCATAGAGCATATCAAGGCGGCACCAGGCCATCATGAAATGAATAGAGAAGTCGAAAGGAAAATCAGAGAATTGAAAAGAGCTCTTCGAAACCTAGGCAATGTGTCACGATCGTGCTAGAGGAGCGCTAGCCAGCTGACAGCGGCAAGGAACAGGTTTCACATATGACGTCGCTTGGACATCATACAGTTAAGTTATGATTCTTTCACACACATGACCTTGTTAGCAGGTCATGGGGCTCGTTTATATTTAAGTTCGTTTTACGCACATGACCTCTTTAGCAGGTCATGGGGCTTGTTTATGTTGATGGCATTTCGCACATGACATACAGTGGCGTCATGGGAGAGTCTAGGCTGGCCGGTAAGGCTTACCGGCAAGGCAGACTCATTTATGTTTCATGTGTGACCTTGTTAGTAGGTCATGTGGTTGGGTTGTTTATATTGCGTTTGATTTATGTTTTGCACACGATGTCACTTAGTGGTCATCGGATGTTTTATGTTTACACACATGACTTGTTGGAGTCGTGTGATGGATTTCGCACCTGACCTCGCTTGAGGATCAGGGCAGGGTTAGGGTTGCGGGAAGAGGCCTATATAAAGGCCAGGTTTTCACAGATGGGTTAGCTCTTCATGCAACCATCTACTGTTATTTCCTATCTACTACTGTACGATCTTTAAAATACAAAAACCTTTACGCTCCAATTCCATCCACTAGATGGATCCACTTTAGAGTCAAGAACCTATCCGCTACGCGGATTGTGTTAACCAAATCAAAGACCGTTACGCTTGGCACTGGTGAGAAACCGATTCTTATGTGGGAATGCTAAGATAGGGCCTACAGACTCGAGGAGCTCTAGGACACAGTGCAGTGCAGTTCGGAAGAACCAACCCAGGTCATTACCTGTCACGAGTAACATGAGTACTGGGAAACCGTAACACAATGCGAGACAAAACAATTTGTTTCATGCCATACCGGAAACGGCAGCATACCTAAATTCAGAATGGTCAGAAACCTGTGGTATGTCACCATATAAAGCTATTTTTGGGAAAAACTACTCGCTACTTCCGCTACGGAATTTCAAGAACTCTGCGGTACTGGCCGCCGATGAATTGTTGAACTGACAGCAAGCAACCCGTAATGCAGCATTTAATCCTATCAAATTAGCGTGATCTAGCAGCACAAGAACGGCAGCAAAACGGTCCTGACACCATAAACCGATAGGGAAAGGTAACCTGCTATTGGTTTATAGAAGCCTTTTCACAACAGAATCAGGGCGCAGCAGGAAACTACAACTGCGCTGGCCAGAACCATTCAAGATAATCGAATAGGATGACCATACGCAAAACTACACGGTAGGAATAGACAGCAGAATATACAGGAGCCAGCAAGCAACATTCCACACGTCTACTGTGAAACAATACCTGCCTAACGATAATACCACCTTCCCTGGAAAAAGCCACGCAAAGCTGTCTCCAATTACGGTAAATGAGAAACCAGAATGGAAGGTGGAGGTTATACGAGACCACAGCAACTGCCATGACCGTGACCAGTTTCTGGTGAAATGGGCAGGATATCCGCAAACAGAAAACAGTTGGGAACCCCTCAAAGAATTAGAAAGGGCGATCGAACTAGTAAACCACTGGTAGGAGGACAACAAACTGGACGATGAGCTGCCCCCCACAATAAACCATATAACAGTAGCATAGAGCCCAACCCAGCTGGAAATACAACACCTCTGTCCAGATACTGATGAAAGGATACAAGATGGATTTTGGTCGGCCCATTTTGAAAGCGATTTTGAAAGCAGCGAAGACGAGAATTGGGTTATGGAAGATAAAGCAGCATACCTAGCTCAGCTGGCCGAGGCTGAGTACTGGGAATAACAAGAAAAGGAAACATACCATCCAACAGCCTTATACTGTCAAACCATGAGCAAGTACTATGGAGATTGCACCATCAGCCAATGGGACTGTTGGTGAACCATGATATTATCCCAAGACGATACGTTACACATCGATTATTTATACCCATTTGCAACAAATGCCCAGATATAACAACCTAGTCAACGGGAAGGATGTGGGGTGAAACAGTGGCTGACGTATTCTGCTTTGGAAGTGGATGTTACCTAAGTACAGAAAAATTTGGGATGTGCATGGAAACGGAAGAAACTGAAATTAAGTACCACCCACCTTCCCCTGGACACCTAAGCGAGGCCAACCCCTAAGCGAGGCCAACACCGAGACATAAATACTACCCGCCATCCCTCAAACCTTTCAGAAGAGAAAAAACCATACTACCAGACCTGCAAAAAACCGTATGAAAAATCTTTAAAATCTTACCAACATTTACCCATGGACGAAAACTAAAGAATGGCGTTCTGCGAAGAGATAAGCATCAAGGGACGACACATTATTGTTGATGACCTACTGGGCAGTAGAACAATTTCACCAGAGGCATACTGAAAAATAATGTAAGTCGACTACGGCGGCGATTGCGGACGGATCGATATCGAAATGGAAGACTGGCAGGACCCGACAGTCCAGAACTACATCCTCCTACCGCACTACAAAGAATCTGGTTGCTTTGTGCGCAACGCACCCTGCCAGGAGTGCTTAGAGAAATAGCTGCAAAAGGCAGAATAGATGTTGCAGGAGGACATGAGATTGTTGCAGGATAGCGATGACGATGAGGATGGGTTCTGTTGGGACTTTCAGGAGAATAGTGGGTTTACCGACTATTAAGATTTCATTAGGTTATTTGTTTGGTGAAATTGTTATTTTATATTGGGAGTGTAACCGGTATGGGTACTAGGTTGTTTTATGTTTAGTTTCATGGTATCGATTGATACTGGTATTGTTTCGTGTGGTATCCAGTGATACATACATTGTTTTATGTTTTTTCCATAGTACTGCTTGATACTTGTATTGTTTCGTTTGCTATCGGTTGATACACACATTGTTTTATATTTGTTCCACAGTATCGTTTGATACTTGTATTGTTTCGTATGCTATCCGTGGATACAGGCATTGTTTGGAATATCGCTCATACTCCAGATAAGTGATATGCTGTATTTAAAGACCGCTGATTCCTACAGAGAAGGCAGCAGACTTCAAGGGACAGTATTCTTAATACACTTGGTTGAACGGTTGCTTCCTTGATCTCCTATTACACCCCGTACGAAGACTCCCTTAATAAGCAGCGCTCACTTCTTGTTGATCAAGAAGGCATCTGCTCCTATAGTACCACTATGTGACAAGGGCCTGGCCCGAACACGTTACACGTTTTGTGGTCAAACGTCAGGTGGGTACCCGAGCTTATAAACTGCAGCCGCACACGAGATACAGCATCCACCCAGTTTTTAATGTCATGTTGCTCGAACCATATTGTGAGGATCTGAGATCCGGGAGGTTCAAAGCGGTCCCTACCCTGGTACTTGTGCACAATGAGCCGGGTTACATTATCAATGCTGTTGTGGACAGTCGATAGTATGTTGGAGCAAAGGCAAAGTTTACCTCACCCTTTGTCCAGTACCTCGTTTCATGGGAAGGCTACAGGGCTGAGGAGAATTCATGGGAGCCCTATCAGATGCTAGAAGGGACAGGCTTGCAGGCCATGTTAGATTTCCACCAAAGATATCCCTCCAAGCCTAGGGAGCATAGGGGCTTGAGGGAATCGAGTCGTGAAAATAACTGAAGACACTAACGGTCCGCGATGGACCATAGATCAGAGGGGAGTGATATAACGAGCCAGCATATATGAGCTGTGATGGCCAGAACCTACACCCATACAGGTAGCCAGGAGGCGAGCCAGTAGGAACCATCAGGCAAGGGAGTACTTGACCTATGGAGAACTGATAGCCCGGGCTCCGAGATGAACAGAATTAGCAGGCCAGATGCTTAGGTACTTGGGCACACCCGGGAGTGTTGTCAGAATACTTAGGGACCTCGGAAGGGGCGGTTACTGAGTGACGCTGGGTAACGGGAGAAAGGTCAGAACTGTCTATCTCCGGTGACAGAGTAGACAGGATAACAGGGAGAAGTCATCTGGTCCACCGGTCAAGGTTACCCTACCGTCAGGCTCAGGTTACCCTCCCATGAGGCTCCGGTTATGCGGTCTAAAGTCCTGAGTTACCCTAGATTTCAATACACGGTCCCTGCAGGAGTTTGGGAAAAATGACTACAATGTTTGTTCCGGCAAGGCATGTGTAATACTGGAATCTGGTGTTTCAGGAGATGCTATGGGCGAGCTACACAGCTCCGAAGAAGCTGTTAATTGGAGACATTATTCCTATCATACCCCTCCGGCTGTAACGACCCAGCATACGTGAGCTATGGCAGCCGGAACCTACACCCATACAGGTAGCCCAGAGGCAAACTGGTAGGAACCGGCAGGCAAGTGAGTACTTGACCTACGGAGACCCGATGGCCCGGGCTCCGAGATGAGCAGGCTTAGTGGACACAAGTATTTAGGTACATGGCTACGCCCAANAACTCTCCTACTCCAACAATCAATCCTCTCGAGACCTTAATTGAGTGAAGCGTCAGGCTTAACGATATTAAGTTTTACCGTCTACTTTACTCTTACATTTGTGTGAACTTTTGGCGATAAGTTTGAAGTTGTTTGGTGCGGTCGCAACCTTGGGATCCATCTTCCTAGGGGTGCCCCCGTTACAACTGTATACATAGCTGCCGTCCGGTCAACCACAAGCTGTTCACAGGATATATAAGGGGGCATAGGGTGGAAGGTGGGGTACCTCCTCCAAGTGGGTCACAGTAAGGTGGACCAAACCTGGCGGAGTTAATGGGTGTTAACCGTGGGGGTCCCGAAGATAGTCCCGGGTGGTGCCGGGGTGACCGGGAGAGTTTTACACCTACCAAGCCCGAAAGTGTCCCCAACGCCATAGGCTTTGAACGGGAAGTGCAGAGACACTAAAAGCGTGATTCCTACCCCAGGTAAGATAGATCCGAGGTTGTGGTCATGGGTAGCACCCCTTGGATCACTCCCGGATTACCGTATCCCATGGAAGACACCGGAACCCCATGACTCGTAAATAGTAGATAGATAAACTGCTCACAGTAGCTTCTGGAGCCCAGCAGAGATCCATGCATATGGGAAGGGTGTCATAGATAGTCCAGTTCATCAGGTGTCTTGACTGTTAGCCACTGGGAAGACACCGATGCGAAGAGGTTTTCACTCCGGCAGGCAAAATGGCAATGCTCTGAACAAACGATAACTGCGCAAGGTGAATGCCGACTAGAGTGTATCGACACATGCATGCCCGAAGGGGGTGCCAGGAGATGTGTTGGACCACCCTTAGTGGAGATGGGTGTGCTCAACTGGTTGGACTAAACTGATGGGGGAGTTTCTGGCATAAGATAAAACTACCTGACAGTCTATGGAAGAACTCTCCTACTCCAACAATCAATCCTCTCGAGACCTTGATTGAATGAAGTATCAGACTTAACGATATCAAGTTTTACCGTTTACTTTACTCTTACATTGTATGACCATTTGGCGATAAGTTTGAAGTTGTTCGTTGCGGTCACACCCTTGGGATCCATCTTCCTATGGGAGCACCCGTTACCAATAGAGGCCACACCCCCACTTCCACTCATCCATACTAAGCCTGAGAATTTCAGGATAGAATTGGCCATGAGAGCCAGAGGCGACCAATGGCAGGCATACCTAAGCCCAGTCGGTCTATGGATATTGGAAAGTCTGAATGGTGATGGCTACAGATATACCTCCTCCTTCTCAACACCCTCTACAGGCTCTCTACCTGTCGTTCCCTCAATCACCCACAGTCATTCAGGTAGTCCCACAATTGAACCAACTGACTGATCTCTTGCCAAGCAAAGAACGTTGAAGCCATAAAGGTGTTGCAGTGCTAGATATGCCTGACCCTATGCCTTGTCCAACCCCTGCTCCATTTATCTCTTCAGGGGTACCATGAGTTACGACTCCCATACCTCCCATAGCCACCCCAAGACCCACACCTCTACTAGTCCCGTTGCCTGTCCCTGACCCCTCTCCAACCATAGCTTTCCTACCTGTAGTGTCGGTTACTCCAGGGTTCCAGCCACTGTGGGCTCTATGACCTGGAACTTTTGACCAGGTGTGCTGGCAGCAAGAGCTAGCACCCGAGGTTCTGTCCCGAGGAACTCCAATCCCCAGACCTGGAACACCTTGCCGCTTTGTTCCTTAGGTACTAGTGATTCCCTCCACCCCCTCAAAACGTACTCTTCCATCTAGACTCTCCACCACCACAAGTGGCGAGTTGGACAGCCAAGACGGGTTCTGTCTGTAAGGCTGTAAATCAGACGAAACCAGCATGGGGTGGATTTATTACCACTCTTATGAGTGCAGAAAGAGACTACGGACCCCAGTGAAGCATAGAAGAAGGCATAAGGAAGGAGATAGATGACCAACATGTGGTCATTGTGGACCCTGGAGGCATGCTGGCCCACCAATGCAACCCCTGAGTGGTCCGGAACTTCAGACCTTTCTGCGGATAACTTAGAGGGCTACTAACCCAACCCTTGAGAGAGGGCAATGCCCCATTCCACCACTTGTATCACCACCATCAGGGGCTAACCCCCCTGAGGATTGGAATCAGGATGGCCAGGAGGAACAGTTCCATGGGTATGATAAACCACCAGAAACCTAAGGTGGAAATACTGGGAGTGGTGGAGATAGAAATTCGCCACCCAGAGGTGGTTGGCGGGAGCAGGAGGAGATACAGGGGACTCTGACCATGACAGTTTGCATGATGATAATGGCGATTCTCTCCCTGGTTTGACCCCCTTTCTCGCCGCTCGCAAGGATGATTGGAGGGATGAGAAGAAATGACGGTAAGACTGCTGAGCTAAAAAGCAATCACATGAACTTGGGAGGAGATCGACCTCACAGCCATCCTCCAGACAGGGGCAAAACAAGCTCGAAAAGCTGAGTGGGATTCCAGCCTTTCAGAGAACATTCACGGAACTCGCCAGCTTCCTTACACTGGTGGAGGTTAAGTTTGAGTACTTTGCCGGCTGCTGGTTGACCGAGGTGGATGAAGTAAACCTGGTAATACCTCTTTTAGAAGACTCCGCCCAGGCATGGTATTTAGGACTGCACTCCCATATCAATAAGGAAGCAGCCAAGGATACTGGAGTTCTTGTTAACAACAGTAACCCGTTTAGAACATGGAAGGGATTCTGGAAATAGCTTGAACAAAGTTTCGGCAGCGACCAAGCAGAACAAGATGGATCTCTTCTCGAGTGGCAAGACCTTATGATGAAGCCACCGCACATTGATGAGTACCTGGACAAGATTAGTGACTATATGTATAAGCTTAGCTATACAGACCCAGTGCTGGCACGAGATAAGGTATGGGCGGGTATTACCCAAGGGGTTTAGAATACATGGGCACTTAAGGAAACCTATCCAACCAACTTGAACAAGTCGCTTGATCTTCTTTACAAAGTCGGACGTACATGGGAAGATGACAACCGGTTTAGTGACCATGTTATTCATCTTGTCCAATGGTCTCAGCCAACCAACAAGAAGGACGAGAGGTTATCAGCTTCCGGAAGGTTTAAAAAGAAGGAAAAAGGTTCGCGCAGACAGAACAAGAGGCCTGCCAAACCTACTAATTTCAACATGGAGAAGCAGGCAAATCCGGCGACTTTTGCGTATGCAATGGCGCATAAGGAAATCATGTCAACTTTGACCGAACATCAGAGAAAGCACAACCAGTACACTAGGTGTGGACGAACTGGACACTTGTAGAGGAAGTGTACAGTGGCATCCCGAGTGGTTAGTTTATGCAAACAGGCTTGTGGGTTGAAAGGGCCAGCCCCGGTAAGCAAGTCCTCGGGTATGGACAAGTGGCTAAAGCGTATTAAAGTTCCACCTCCGGCTTTCGCATCGAAGATACTTGAAGTCAGACAGGCATCACCTCAGATCACGGAGGTTGGTACTGGCGGCTCAGAATAGATAAGAACCTATTTTGCTTAAGGTATAATCTTACTGAACCGTATCTATAGATCCACGAGGGATAGATGGAAAGGAACCCAGGAAGGAGTTCTGGGATAGGTAAGTACCCCTCTACTGCATAAACGAGCATGGTACTAACTACACCCAGAGGGTGTGAGCAGATAGATGTTGCGGGCCACATGCAGTACATGGGCTATCTTTCCTTTGTTGGGTTTCCGGTTATTTCCTTAGTTCTAGTTATAAGCATTGCTTTCAGAATTTCTTTAACTGAATGGGCAAGTCTTAGGAGATTCATTCGGTTGAAGCAGGCCAAGGTCTCGCTGGAGGAGACACTCGACATTGGAGAAGCAATGATACTTGGCTTGGAACCAGTCCAACAGTGGACCTCTACCCACCTTGGGAGAATTGTTATCTCTAGTCCCAGCAGAACTGGTTCCGGTAGGCCTTGATCAAATAAACAGCGTTATTTCCAAGTTTATCTGAAGAGGGTTTAGTATCCGAAATCATACTGGCGTGATAGTAAATACCTTAGCAATTGTGATGAAGCAAACTCCAATCCCTTAACGTTTACTGACCCACTGTGGCTGCTCTCGTGTCGAAAGGCAAGAGGCCAGAATTATTAAACCACAATGATTAAGTCCCTAAGACAAGCCAAGAGCCAGTAACGTGACAACTTGCCTCATCATACCAAGTCTTGTCTCCTGTAAGTGAAGTTAGACTGCAAGATTGGAGCTAGACAGGTAAGTGCAGAAGCACTCCTGCTACTGAATAGGGGAGCTACTAGGCCAGTGCTTAGTAGCCGATGGGTTTAACAGACTCAGGCACCTTGTGTATGGAGAAAGGTACACATACCGATAAGCAATGCAAGCAGGAATCACATTCCTGGGTCTAGTCTGTACTATACCAAGTCATTGGAGATGAGGATAGGCGACCATCATAATGAGATGCACTTTGAAGTCACAGACATGCCCAACACCAAGGTGGACAGGTACCTGCCTATGTCGCAGTTGAAGGACCATAACTCTGACATAGATTGGAAGATAGGATCACTAATCTGGTGCTCAGATTTCTGTAAGGCTAACTGCCTAGTAGAGTGGGGGCAGTAGGTGTTCATAGCTGATAAAAGGTTAATAGCCAAAGACCCTAGTAAACTGTACCTGTTGGGAATTGTACAATTTTCCAATGAGGAAGGTGCCGACATTATGGTCAAGCTACCCCCTGAGTATAAGGACTGTGGAGATATCTTCAGTCAAGAATTGATTGAGGCTTTGCCGGGGTACTCAAAGTATGACCATACAATCAGGTTGCAACCCAGCACTGAACCTCCATTTGGGTCTATCTATGTGTTATCGTACAAGGAGCTTAAGGCACTTCCGGAATATCTCAACAAGATACTACGAACTGGAAAGCTATGGCAATCTAGTTGCTCTGCCACACCTCCTATCCTCTGCCTGCCCAAACTAGATAGTATATTAAGACTGGTAATAGATCACTGAGGACTAAACATAATAACGGTTAAGAGTAAATCTCCTCTACCGCTGATGAACGAAATGTGAGATAGGTTAGAAAAGGCCATTGTGTTCACTAAGTTGGACCTGAAGAACAGCTACCCCCTTCTGAGAATAGCGGAAGGGGAGGAATCGAAGATAGCCTTCTGGTATAGATATGGACTATATGAATACACGGTCATGCCGTTTGGGTTATGTAATGTCCTGGCAACTTTCCAGAGCCTGATAAATGAGGTCTCCTGTGACCTCTTGGATGAAGATGTCATTGTATACATAGATAATATCCTGATCAACTCCGTGACCATGGAAGAACACGTAGCGCTTGTCAGTTACGTGATAGAGAAATTGCGGAAAGGCACACTGTGCATAAGCATGAAGAAGTCCAGTTTCCACCAATGGGAAGCTGAATTCCGCGGATATAAGATCTCCAATATGGGGATCTCGATACTGTCGGAGAAGGTGGAAACAATCAGGGATTAGGCACCTCCAACATACATTGTCAACAGTCAAAGCTTTATAGGCTTTTCTAACTTCCATTATTGGTTCATAGAGAGTTATAGTAAGATAGCGAAACCTCTGATGGACTTGATAAAGAGGGATGTCCGATGGGAATAGAGACCTACTTGTTGGCAGGCCTTCAACCATTTGAAGAAAGCATTTACGTCCAAACCTATTCTGCCACATTTTGACCCTGAACGGCCAATCCAGCTAGAAACTGACGCTATCGACTTTGCGTTAGGAGTCATCCTCTCCCACCTCTGTCAGGACGAGAGGTGGCATCCAGTGGCCTGTCATAGTCAGAAGTTTCACCTAACAGAAATTAATTACAATGTTTATGACAAGGGGATAAGTGCCATCGTGGCTGCATTTAAGGAGTGGGACTATCTGCTATACTCGGTAATTGACCAATTAGTGATCTGTATGGAACATAAGAATTTAGAGTACTTTAATAGTACTAAGGTCCTTAACCGTAGGCATTACTGCTGGGCTGAGTTCCTGCAACGGTTTAACTTCAAGGTGGTTTCCCAAGAAGGGCAGTTGAATGAGAAGACCGATGCTTTGTCACGACATGGAGACTACCACCCTGAAGAGGGGAGTGATTTTCTGCCACAGCTGTTTTTTTGCCCTGGGCAGTGGGTTGGGAGCCAGGAATGGGACATCTTGCGACCACAGGTGTTGAAAGTGTGCCAAGGGTTTCGGCCCCAGTATTCCTTTCTGTATCAACTGCGGGTAGCGATAAAACCGGACTAGGAATACTTAAGAATCCAGAAGGCAATGACCACCAGGAATAAAGAGGTCGACTGACATTTCACGCTGGAAAAGGGCCTACTCCTGTACAAGAACAGGTAGTATGTTTCCTAGTGTCAGAATCAGAAGTAGACAATCGTGAAGGCTGAACATGACTCCCGAATCGTGGAACACTTCAGGACTTACAAAACTATTGGCAGGATTAGTGCTAACTTCGATTGGCCTAAGATGGGCGAGCACATCATAGACTATGTATGAATATGTGATGCGTGCCAAAGAAATAAGTCTATCAGGCATAAGAAGTATGGTCTGCTAGAACCGATTGATGTTCCTATGTGGCCCTGGACAGCAATTTCAATGGACTTCATTGTAGTGCTGCCAGAGTCGGAAGAATATAGCAAAATCTGGGTCATTGTGGACAGATTTTCGAAAAAGACACATTTTGTAACCCTAACTACTGTGGTACCGATCAAGGAGCTTGCCTTGGTATTCCTGAAGAAAGTTTGGTGCCTTCATGGACTCCCAGAGTCAATCATCTCTGGCCGAGATAGCCAATTCACATCCAAGTTCTGGATAAGTCTGGTTGTAACTTGTTCGGGCTAGGCCCTAGTCACGTGGTGGTACGATAGGAGCAGATGGCTTCTTGATCAACAACAAGCAAGCACTGCTTGCTAAAGGAGGCTTCGAATGGGGTGTAATAGGAGATCAAAGAAGTAACCGTTCAACTAAGTATATTAAGAATACTGTCAGTCGAAGTCTGCTGTTCCCATTGCGGAAATCAGCGGTCTTTAAATACAGCATATCGCTTATCTCCAGTATGAGC
This sequence comes from Tuber magnatum, assembly GCA_003182015.1. Classification (NCBI taxonomy): domain Eukaryota; kingdom Fungi; phylum Ascomycota; class Pezizomycetes; order Pezizales; family Tuberaceae; genus Tuber; species Tuber magnatum. Next base: position 636,635 of record PYWC01000057.1, read on the forward strand.
GATATTGCCAAACCATGTGTGTATCAACCGATAGTACACGAAACAATTCAAGTATCAAGCGATACCGTGAAACCAAACATAAAACAATATGTGTATCAACCGATAGTACACGAAACAATACAAGTATCAAACGATACTGTGAAACCAAACATAAAACAACCTAGTACCCGTACCAGTTATACTGATGCACTTGTTCCAAGTGAAGCTAAATATTTCGGCTGCATTCCACCCCGAGACTGATGGGCAAACCACAAGAGGGTAAAGCAGACACTGGAGCAGTACTTGCTTAAGTACTGCTCCTACCAACAGGATAACTGGGTTTCGCTTCTATGCCTGGGGGAGTAGGCATACAACAGCTCGATATCAGAATCCACCAGGGTGTCACTCTTTGAGACTGATTACGGGTTTAACCTACGGACGAACTGGTCGGGTATAGTGTCTGATAATCAAGAGATACACCCTAGTAGTGAGCTCTTGGTTAAATAATGGGAAGAAACCTAGCAAGAGATTTGAGAAACAATTCAACGGACGCAATAAAGGCAATGGAAATGGCACGACCAGAAAAGGGTGCCATTACCGGACTATGTTACCTCGGAGGGTATGGCCACTGGGTGGGCCAAAAAAGTGGACCCCATGGTGTTAAACCGAATGAACATCCACACGAAGCATCCAAGGGAGAAGCTGGACCACCGGATGTTTGGCCCTTTTGTGGTCAAACGTGGGGTGGGTACCCAAGCATACAAAATTCTAATTGCCCACCAGATTGAGCATCTACCCGGTTTTCAATATCACATTACTAGAACCGTATTACGAGGATACAGGATCAGGTAGGGTCAAGGAGGTCCCTACCCTGGAACTTGTGGACAATGAGCCAAGTTATATTATTGAAGCTGTTGTGGACAGTCAATGGTACAGTAGAGCAAAGGCAAAGTTCGTGTCACACTTTGTCCAGTACCTGGTTTCATGGGAAGGCTGTAGAGCTGAAGAGAACTTATGGGAGCCCTATGAGATGCTAGAAGGGACAGGCTTACAGGCCATTCTGGATTTCCATCAAAGATATCCATCCAAGCCTGGGGACCATAGGGTCTTGGGGGAATCGAGTTGTGGAAATAGGAAACCATACTAGCTATCAGGGATGGACTATAGAGAAGAGGGAAATGATGTAATGATCTAGGATACATGAGCTATAGCACCCAGAATCTATACCCATGCAGGCAGCCAGGAGGCAAACTGGGAGGAACCGGCAGGCAAGTAAGTACTTGACTTACAGAGACCCCAGGGCCCGGGCTCCGAGATGAACAGAATTGGATGACGAAGTACTTAGATACATGGCACCACCTAGAAGTGATGTCAGCATACATAGGGACCTCTGCAGGGGCAGTTACTCCACCAAGCTGGATAACTAGAGAAAGGTCAGAAGTGTCTATCTCCGATGACACAATAGACAGGGTAACAGGGTGAAGTCATCTTGTCCACCAGACAAGGTTACCCTACTCCCAGGATCAGGTTACCCTGCCCAAAGTCCAGAGTTACCCTACCTTTCAATACAAAGTCCCTCGCGGAGTTCCGGAAAAATGACCAGAATGTTTATCACATGTAGCCACGCATAATATTGGAGTCTAGGGTTTTAGGAGATACTATTGGGCAAGCTACACAGTTCCAAAGAAGCTGTAAATTAGAGACATTTATTCCTATCATGCCTCTCCAGCCCCGCCCTGAGGCCCAGACATCATGGGCAAACAGCTGTATAGTTGTAGGCAGTCTAGCAAAGCGGAATCTTTGCCAACCTGCTTGCAATACCGTATACGTCGCTGCTGTCCGGTCGACCATAAGATGTTCACAGGATATATAAAGGGGCATAGGGTGGAAGGTGGAGTACCTCCTCCAAGTGGCTTGGAGTAAAATGGACCAAAACCTATGGAGTTAATAGGAGTTTACCATGGGGGTACTGAAGGTAGTCCCGGGTGGTCGCAGGGCAACTGGGAGGGTTTTACACCTACCAAGCCCAAACGTGTCCCCAATGCCATAGGCTCTACAAGTAAAGTGCAGAGACACTAAAAGCAGGATGCCTAGCACAGGTAAGGTGGATCCAGGGTAGTAGTCATGAGTGGTGCCCATTGGATTACTCTGGAACCACGGTATCCTGCGGAAGACACTGGAAGCCTGAGAATCATAAGTAGTAGATAGATAAACCGCTCACAGTAGCTTCCAGGGTCATGAAGAGAATAATGCATATGGGAAGAGTGTTATAGATAGTCCAGTTCAACTGCTGTCTTGACTGTTAGCCACTGGCAAGGCGCCGGTGTGAAGAGGTTTTCACTCAGGCAGGCGAAATGGAAATGCGCCGCAGAAACAATAACCACATAAGGTGAACGCCGACTAGAGTGTGTTGACACATGCAGGCCCAAAGGGTGTGCTAGTGGATGTGTCAGACCACTCTTAGTGGAGAAGGGTAGGCTTGAATAGTTGGAGTAAACTGATAGCGGAGTTTGTGGCATAAGATAAAACTACTTGAACGTCTATGTAAGAACTCTCCTACTCCAACAATCAATCCTCTTGAGACCTTAATTGAGTGAAGCATCAGGCGTAATGATATTAACTTTTACCATTTGCTTTACTCTTACATCCATGTGAATTTTTGGCGATAAGTTTGAAGTTGTTAAGTGCGGTCGCAACCTGGGGATCCATCTTCCTAGGGGTGCCCCCGTTACACATGATTCCTTGACCCCAGCGGTGCTGGCAGGGGGTGGGTACGGGCTATCCTGACCCGGTCCCCATACACTTATTAGCCTCTGCTGCCCGTCCATATGCAACATATTAGTCTCGCTAGAATTCTCAGATCCTTCATCGATCCTTGGTTGCAACATCTTATCTTGCTTCTATATGACTATAACTGCTTTGAGGGTCTACTTGATCCCATAATCAATAAACTAGAAGGGAACATTTTTGTCCTTAAAGACTTCACTTATGGTGGGATCAAATCCAATCTCTCATATGTGAGAGTTTTTGGCTAGGTAGGGTTGGAACAATTATTGACAGATGTTGGATAGATGGTCCTTCAGGCTCATTTGAGTAAGTGGTTGTGAGCTTCAGTAGTGTAGAAGATATATCAATATACTGTTAGGTAGTACCCAACTCTAAGGACAAGCCAGTTCTAGCTAGGGCCTGAATCTTGATGAAATGAATACTTGGAAGACTCACTACACATTGGGTGAATAAAGTATAGAGGTTGTATCATATAATAAATATATTAATAAAATATCTTCTCTGTCACTAATAATATCTGTGAAAGCATAGGAAGTATCTTGATATTTATATTCCATATCTGAACGTTCACAAACTATCTACTCCTCCCACCATTTCTCTTGTTTCCTTAGTGCAAACTTCGTAGACTCTAAAAACCTTAACCTTACTTGACTCTGAATTCTTCAGGCAGTAGGAAGGGTGATTCCATGCCTCTCCATGCAGCATCTGCTCTAGCTATAGTTACTCGAACCTTTTCACTATAGCAAGCAATTACTAGTTTGTTCTCTACACATAGAGTGATTAGCTTTAATGACTGACTTATTAATACAGTTAGATTCATTATCTCTCTATATCAACCGCAGTATGAGTAATATTCACCCTTGTCGTACTAATGGTGGATGAGTTTGTAATTGTCCTCCACCTTTACTGTTGACTTGTTGCCAGTGTGCCTTCTCATAACTCCACTTTGTCTGTATTTGGGTGTGGAGGTACAATTGTCTCTTGAGTATCATCCTTCGATCTAGCTTTCTTCTCACATGTATAACTCTGCAACCAACTGACCAAATTCTTTCACCTAACTTCTACAGTATAGCCAAGGACTCCTTTAATAAGAGTAAAGGAAGACTTCTTGGTCAACACCCTCTGGTAGGTGTAGTGTGAGTGATTTACCCATCTATTCATATTGGTAGAAAATATCTTGTTCTCCAAATACTTCAGCAGACTTGGGAATCAAATATGTGTCCTTTTGCCAATATTTACATACAACACCTAGGATACTATAAAGATTCCGCTTATGTGTAACTTCTCTATAGTCTTTAACTCGGAAGTGTCTTTCAAGCTGAAAGAGAAATCCCTATAGCTTTGTTCTTTTCCCACTGTAGATGTTGCGTTCTTTCACTTTTTGTAACTGGTATGGGTACTGGGTTGTTTTATGTTTGGTTTCACAGTATTGGTTGATACTTGTATTGTTTCGTGTGCTATCGATTGATACACACATTGTTTTATGTTTGGTTTCACAGTATCGTTTGATACTTGTATTGTTTCGTGTGCTGTCGGTTGATACACATATTGTTTTATGTTTGGTTTCACAGTATCGTTTCATACTTGTATTGTTTTGTCTGCTATCGGTTGATACACACATTGTTTTATGTTTGGTTTCACAGTATCGTTTGATACGTGAATTGTTTTGTGTGCTATCAGTTGATACACACATGGTTTGGCAATATCACTCATACTGGAGATAAGCGATATGCTGTATTTAAAGACCGCTGATTTCCGCGATGGAAACAGCAGACTTCAACAGACAGTATTCTTAAAATATACTTGGTTGAACAGTTACTTCTTTGATCTCCAATTACACCCCGTTCTTAGCCTCCTTTGGCAAGCGGCGCTCACTTCGAGTTGACCACGAAGCCATCTGCTCCTATTGTACCGCTACGTGACTAGGGCCTGGCCCGAACACGTTACATTTTTTTAACCTCAGCAAGTAGTTGAGAAGCATGCAGGGACCTGGTCTGATCAAGCTACGAAAGGTCCAACAGCGAAGCTAGCATCGGGGAGCGGCAGAACCACGAAGGGTTCCGCTCCGCCAACACGACACCATTGAGTCAACGGAGACTCGAAGTGGAAAGCAGGTCCCACGAGAAGGCCTTACCAAGAAAAGGCAACTCAAGAAACTGAAAGGGCCAAAGAGGGAATTCTCGATCGACGAAGCAGAATGACAACTAGCGCGAGACTTGGCCAAGCAGACTTTTAGCGAATTGACTGAGGAATTAGTAAAGGTAGCAACTAGCCTTCCTGGGCTATTTCCCCTCAGCCCCAGCAAAGGAAAGACACCGGCGCAACCACCAAAGAAAGATAGCATACCTGTCAGGACACCAAAGAAGGAAGAAGATGATGAAGAGGCATCAGATCACTCGGTAGTAAGGCAGCCACCAGACAAATCCCCCAGCAACTCTCCAGAAAGCTCGTCAGACAACAGCTCGAGTAACGAAGAGTCCAAAGACAATGTGTCCGAAGATGAATCCACCGGAGCGCCCGGCCCCTGGGCCGGGTGAACAGGACCTAAAATCAAACTTCCACTGCCACCCTCATTCTCGGGCGAAAATGACGACTTAAAACCTGAAGTATTTGACCGGGAGGTTATAACAACATCTCAATACCTGGCCCTACACAGAGTGGACAAAACTAAGGAAGGAAGTGGAGCATACTTTGGAAGCTTTTGTACCAGGAAGGCAGAGGAAGCATACCACCAAGCAATGAACTACTATGAGAGTGGAGAAAAGATCCGAGGAACGACCCTGATAAAATACTTGAGAGAGAGGTTCCAATCCTCACAAAACATGGAAGAACTATACAAAAGGTTCAAGGATATCCAGCAAGTACGAAATGGCAAAACCGAAAGAGTAAGCTGGGTCGGAACAGATCTCTTAATGTATTATGGACGATTGCATACTGGGAGAGTGTCTCAATATACACTACGACAAAGATTGTATGAAGCAATGTATCCCAGACTATGACAGGAGGTAGAACCCATGGAAGATGAGGGTGATACCTTGGATCGGATGGTCAAGCGGGCTGAACGGAAGGACACTATCCTGGATGAAACAGGAGTTTACCGGGCCCACGTACCGCAGCAAAAGAACAGTAAAGGATCATCATCACGGGATAATACGAAAAAGGATAAACCATACCCAAGGATTCAAAGTACAAGAAAGACAAGAAGCAGAAACGGCGCGATGAAGGCACATGTTTCAAATGTGGGAAAAAGGGGCACTACGCAAAGGATTGCTATTCCAAAAAAGGAAAAGGAAAGGCTGCTAAGCGCGAGGCTAGCACAAACCACATGGCAGCAACTGAATGGGACTAAGTGGAAATTAACTCAGTGGAAATGGAAAGCCTGCGAATGCAACCAACATTGGCAATCAGGACCCGTGATGCTCTTGAAGGAACGATTCACATAGAAGGCCACCCAGCAAAGGTACTATTCAACACAGGAACAATCGGCTGCGACATAATTAGCGCCACCTTTATCTCTACCCTTGGCATCCCTACGGAGCCTCTACCCCAACCAACAATAGTCAATATGGCTATGAAAGGACCCCGCTCTTCAAGCCACAGGAAATGTGGACTGACCGTTGGAATCGGGAAAAAGAAATGGACAAATCAAGAGATGTTGGTGGGGAAATTGGCAAAATGCGACACCCTGATTGGAATGCCATTCCTGAAAAGACATAATGCTCTCATCAGGTGTGGGGATACAGCAGTGGAATTTCCCGATGACAAACTACGTGTGCTATGCAAACCAACAAGTGGGGAATTCCGAGCTGCTGTGTCAGACGCTACCACAAAAACATTGTTGGAAGACTAGAGGGATATATTCCCAGACAAGGTCCCTGAAACACTACCCCCTGTGCGGAAGATTAGCCACCACATTCGGCTAAAAGACCCAACCTACCTACGAAACCAACCAACATACTCGATCCCAGAAGCCTACAAAGAAAAACTCATGAACTAGATAAACGAGAAACTACGAAGTGGAGTAATTGTATGACAGGAGGTTCCCGGAGCGGCCCCTATATTTGTGCAACCCAAATCAGATGGAAGGATCCGCCCCCTGGTGGACCTGAAAGTGTGAAACGATAACTCAATCATGGATAGTCCATCGATTCCAAATCAACAGCAGATCCTTAACCGAATAGGCAGAGCGAAATTTAGGAGTAAGATCGACCTAAGCGACACATACTTCCAAACACGGGTGGACAAGGACAGTGTTAAGTTCAACTCATTCAAAACCCTGTTCGGAGGGTTTGTGAGCAAGGTAATGCTCCAAGGAGACATGAATGCACCAGCCACATTTATGCGGATAATGGAGGACCTCCTAAGCGAATGTTTACATCATTTTGTATGGCTATACATTGATGATATTCTCATATTTTCAGACCCATCAGAGGAACACGAAAAACACATACGTCGGGTATGTGATCGACTCAGGAAAGTAAAATTCTATGCGAGCACAACGAAGGCAGTACTTTTTGCAGACAAGTTGGAAGCATTAGGACACATCGTGGACAACGAGGGAATTCATGCCTCCCCCCAGAAAATATCTTCCATTGCAGGATGGGAGACAGTAAAAAACAAGAAGAAGTTGCAATGATTCCTTGGAATAGTGAATTATGTGGCCCAGTTTCTCCCACACCATGCTACATTGACGGCACCGCTAACCGAGTTAACGGGAAACGTGGAATTCGTATGTACAACGACCCACCAGACCGTATTTGATATGATCCGAAAGCGAATTATCGATCATCAAGTTATGCGACCAATAGACATACGACGCAAGGAACCAGTTTGGTTGGTTATGAATGCCTCAGATTTAGGAGTTGGAGCATGGGTAGGACAGGGACCCACTTATGAGACGGCACAACCAGCCGCGTTAGACAGCAGAAAGTTCACCAATGCTCAGATGAACTATGGGACCACCGATAAAGAGGCCTTGGTGATAGTGGAAGCGCTTAATCGGTTCTACAATGTACTAATGGGAAATTCCTTTACAATCGGTACAGACCACCAACCCTTGACACACCTACGAACGGCGAAAAACCCAGGCAGAAAGCAAGTGAGATGGCTAAGTGCCTTGGGAAAATACGATGCGAAAATAGTCTATGCACCAGGAAGTGCGAACTATTTAGCTGATGCCCTTTCCCGGATATACGAGGGAGAATCAGACTTGAATCCACTCTATGTCCATGATTACATGAAGGAATCGGATGACAACTCAGATAACACGGTATACGAGCAAGGATCAAACGCAATGGAGCCCATGCATGAGTTCTCCCCTACTTCCCCTCCTTTCTCCTATACTGAGTACCCCAATGAGGCCCCTGCACCTCCTGAAAGCCCCTGCTCAATCACTGCAGGAAACGATTGGGGTGACCTGTGTACCCTGCGAAGTGCGCCACCAGAAGAACACCAACATAGCACCTTACATTTCTCGCACTGTTACGTGGATCATTGCCCATATCATCAAGCCGAGATCAAATTCACGAACAACCATCCTAGTCGACAGGGAAGATCGACCCCTTACCCGCTGGGTGAAAGAATAAGCCCCAAAGTACAGAAATCGACCCGAGCCCTCTGAAGTCCCCCGAAATAAATGACTTGGAATGGCCACAAACGACCGGCGAAAGACCAATTAGTGCGGGAGAAGGCCCGTCCACCCTTGCCCCGCCAACGCCCAGGTCTTATGCAATTCTGGCACTACTAAACACGGAAGCCCTAGCATTCCAAATGCCGGAGCCAGAACCAATAGAGAACCTTACGACTGAGACTATAGCAGCATTCCGAATGTCAGGACCTGATAGCCCACTGCCAATTAGATGAGCGGAATAGCTAGAAAGCCTTACCAATGAGACAATAGTCTCAGTAATGCCCCCAACGAGGACAGAGTACCGGCGCGGGCTATACGATGTCATGGAAGACAACGAGGAGAAAGACATACCTGAGACAACCAGAGGAAACGAGATAGAAGACGAACGCGACACCTTACAAACAGTCAATGAAATGATCAGAATGTTCCGAGCACACATGGTAGCGGCATAGCGGAAAGAACCAATTTGGAAGAACGTAAATGAGAGTATAGACCCCACAGCAGATTTATCCACGTACAAGGTTGCAAACCGAATGCTATGCGCAAAAACCAGATACGGGGAAGACTGCCTGTATGTCCCGAAAGGCCCTGCATATGGAAATGCGACGTTAAGAGAATATGTCATTAGCGAAATTCACAACAAAGGCCACCACAGTGTTGAATGAAACTTACGGTACGCACCGGAGTACCTATTTTGGCCTGAAATGCGGAAAGACTTTAGAGCGTATGTAAACCAGTGCCACACATGCCAGGTGAACAAGAAGCCTACAAAATTGCGAGAAGGAAAGGCTTAGGCAATTGCCCTGCCGTCGGAAATCTTCGAATCAATGGCCATTGACTTTGCGGAACCCTTTCACAATTGATGGGAATATGACACGATCCTAGTTGCGATGGATAGGTTTTCAAGATTCACGTGGCTTATACCTACAACGAAGCAAGTAACAGCAATAACATCTTGGGAACTTCTACGCAACAAAATATTTACACCCCATGGCTACTCAACATCTCTAGTAAGTGATGCGGACCCATGATTTGAGTCACATGGGTGGAGACACCAGTGTCAATCGTTAGGTATTCAGCATATCAAGGCGGCACCAGGCTATCATGAAACGAATGGACAGGTTGAAAGAAAAATTCCAGAATTGAAGACAGCTCTCCGAAACCTAGTTAACGCTAGACAAAACAACCGGTTTGATGCCATACCGGAGACAGCAGCATACCTGAATGCTGGGTGGTCAGAAACTCGCGGTATGTCACCATATAAGGCCATTTCCGGAAAGAACTACCCGCTACTTCCCCTAGCGAACTTCAAGAACTCTGAAGTACCGGCTGCCGACGAATTGTTAGACAGGCACACAGCAAGCCAGAACACGGCATTCAATGCGACTAAAATGGCACGATTTAGAAGCACAAGAACAGCCGCAAAATGACGTAGACACTATATACCGATAGGAAAGGGTAATCGGTTACTGGTATATGGAAGTTTATTAGCAACTGAGTCAGGACGCAGCAAGAAATTGCAACCGCGCTGGCATGGACCATTCAAGATAATCGGATATAATGAGCATACACAAAATTACACAGTAGAAATGGATGGCGGAATGTACAGAAACCGAGAAGCGACATTCCATGCATCCACCGTGAAAAAATACCGCTCTAACGATGATATCTCCTTCCCAGCCAGGAGCCACGCAAAACCACACCCAATCATGGTTAATGGAAAACCGGAATGGGAAGTGGAAACCATACGAGACCACAGAAGACGATATGACTGCGACCAATTCCTAGTGAAATGGGTGGGGTATGCGGAAACAGAAAATAGCTGGGAACCCCTTGAGGGATTGAAAAATGCGATGGAAGCGGTTAATTAATGCTGGGAAGACAAGAAACCGCAGGACGAGTTACCCCCTATGATAAACCATGTGACGGTGGCATGGAGCCCAACACTACCAGAAATCCAACACCTGCGCTCGGATACGGACCAAGGGATACAGGACAGATTTTGGTCAGCCCACTTCGAGAGCGATTTCGAAAGCAGTGAAGATGAAAATCGGGTAATGGAAGATAAAGCAGCATACCTAGCCCAGCTGGCCGAGGCGGAGTACTGGCAATAGCGAAAGGAAAAAACACTACATCCAACAGCCTTACGATGTCAAACTATGAGCAAGTACCTTGGAGACTGTGCCATCAGCTAATGGGACTGTTGGGGAACTGTGATATTATCCCTAGACGATACCTTAAACACCAACTATTCATACACATCTGCAACAAAGGCTTAGAAATAACAACGGAATGGACAGGACGAATGTGGGGAGGATCAGTGTTAGATGTTTTCCGTTTCGGTAGCGGGTGCTACCTGAGCACAGAAAAATGTGATGCTTGCATGGAGACGGAAGAAACCGAAATTAAGCAGCACCCCCGTTCCCCTGAAGACCTAAGCGAGGCCGACACCTAAACAAGGCCAACACCTAAGCAAGGTCACCAACGAAACATAAATACCACCCACCATCCCTCTAACACGCTGAAGAAAACAGACCAAACCACCATACCTCCAAACCTTTCCCCTCTTACAAAACTTAACCTTACACGAAAGAAACAAAATGTCCACCTATGAAGAAGTCAGCATAAAGGGACGAGACCTCATTTTGGGGTACCTGCTGTACCAAGAAATAATTCCAGAAAGCGCATACTGGAAGATATTCTACATCGATCACTGCGAGAATTGCGGACGAATCGATGTCGAGACGGAGGAATGGGAAGACCGGATAGTACGGAACTTTGTGGACCTCCCACACTACTGGGAGTCAGGTTGTTTTGTGCCCGGAGTGCCATGTGGGGAGTGTTTGGAAAGATGGTTGGAAGGTGCAGAATCGATGTTGCAGGATGACATGAGATTGCTGCAGGATAGCGATGATGATGAGGATGGGTCCTAAGTGGACTTTCAGGAAAATAGTGGATTTATGGGCTATTAGGATTTGTTAACTTGCTTTATTTGATGAAATTGTTATTTTATTTTGGGAGTGTAACCGGTACGGGTACTAGGTTGTTTTATGTTTGGTTTCACAGTATCAGTTGATACTTGTATTGTTTCGTGTGCTATCGGTTGATACACATATTGTTTTATGTTTGGTTTCACAGTATCGTTTGATACGCGAATTGTTTCGTGTGCTATCGGTTGATACACATATTGTTTTGCAATATCGCTCATACTGGAGATAAGCGATATGCTATATTTAAAGACCGCTGATTTCCGTGATGGAAACAGCAGACTTCAACAGACAGTATTCTTAAAATATACTTGATTGAACGGTTACTTCTTTGATCTCCTATTACACCCCGTTCGAAGCCTCCTTTAGCAAGCAGCGCTCGCTTCGTGTTGACCACGAAGCCATCTGCTCCTATCGTACTGCTACGTGACTAGGGCCTGGCCCGAACATGTTACACTTTTGGTATATTGCCTTCACCCTGTTTGCTGGTTTTGAGCATTTCCAGCAGTGCTATTGGTTGCTCTCCCATCATCTTTATAGTCTGAAGCCTAGCAGCTATTGCCACCATTTCCATTGTTTCTGACATCCTTGTTTCCTATACTTTGTCTAATAACGATATTACCTCTTCTTCTTGTTCTTCCACTATAACGAGGCTCATAGGACTGCTCTCTCCTTACCAGAACCCTATTTGACTAAGTACTTCACCTAGCCTTAGAAGCTCAAGCTAGTCATCAATTTCATTTTCATTGCAGCTATTTGTTTTGCCCTTATCGTGGGATTTCTATTACTACCCCCTTGCCTTGTTGTATTGTCATGTTTGTTCAAATAAACACTGTCAGATATAACATTTCCTACCCATCAGTGCACTTTTAACATGGGCAATAATACCTGAGTCTCATTTATCTAGAACTGGGTCATCTTCTGAGTCCGACAGCTACGTACTCAAAGCTCCTATCCTGCAACTCTCTCATGTAGGTATGTGTGCAACATTGTCAGATAGCCAAAGAGTCGAGTAATAAAGTTATAGATAAAAAGATACAAATATGATAGCCCTATCACTGTTTGTGATATACATTTCTATATAAATCTATTGCTCAACTATTAATCCATCTACTTATAGGAATATTGTACACTTGTCTGTATTTATGTACTCAGATTATTTAGTGTGGCTTTCCCAAATTCTTTCTCCAAATTTCTTGCATTTTTCGTAAGATGAAAAAGACTGTTAAAGGTTATTAATTGTTAAACTTCTAGCAAGATTTGGCAGTCTCTTAATAAGTAAATTCATTTGTATCGTGAACTTGCACAAAAATGCATAGCAATACTAAGTATACAATAGTACTGCTACCGTAGTATTGAAAAATAGTTGCTCTATATAGTGTCTACTGTACTTGTACGAGTAGCAGCTCTACTGACCAAATACTATAATACCCCTCTGAGGCATCTTGAAGCATCACTAGCTAACGTACTAGGGTAAAAGTATTTGTCCGATCAGTGGTTACTGAATGACACCTCAAAACACTCTATCTCAATAATCAACTACCTCTCAACCACAATGACCCCCTAAAAGACATGCTACCTCACCGAGTTTGAGAAAGGGCAAATTGTTGCTCTGCAAAAAACAAAACTGTTTTTTTCAGAAAGTGGAGAGCTCTTACACCGTCCTAAGAGTATAGTCCAAAGTTTCCATAACTGCTTCCAAAAGAGAGGTAATGCAAATACTCTCCCAAAACCTAAAAGACCAAGCATTATTGCTACTAGAACTTGTTGCCACCTAGTCAGAGAGTCTAAGAAGGCATACCACTAGACTTTATCATAATTGTGCAATGATGTTGTACCTCATACTTCCCTTCATATCGTCAAGAGAGCTTTGGTATCCGTCAACATAAAGAAACGGAGGGCTAGGAAAAGAGCCCTCCTAAATAATGAGCATGCTGTTAAGAGGTTGGATTGGACAATGAAGTATAATGATTGGATAAAGAAAGACTTTGAAGCGGTCATCTTTAGTGATGAATGCATGGTTGAAAAGTCCAACGATCCTAAGAGTATTTAGGTATTCAGAACACCTGAAGAGAAGTGGCACAAAGACTGTATTCATAGGGTTACCAAGGGGCCAGGGGTGAAGCTGATGGTTTGAGCTTATATTTGGGGTAGAAACAAGGGTCCTCTGATTCTTCTTTTTGAGAAGAGTATAGATAGGTTTGTATATATTGGAGTTTTAGAGGATGGCTTAGTTGATATATGGCAGGAGGTGGAGGATACAGTTAGGGATACTATCTTTCAGCAGAATGGTTCAAAGATACATACTGCAAGAGATACTATGGCTTGGTTTGCTGAAAACAATATACAGGTTATAGAATGGCCACCCGATTCCCTAGACCTCAATCCAATTGAGTACTGTTGGAAGAGAGTGAAGGAAAGGGTATACCAGTGCTTTCCCAACATCCACAAGACCAAGGGGGGTCCAGAGACTATTAGAAAACATCTAGCAGAAGCCCTCAATCAGGTTTGGGCTCAGGATATTGAAGGTGAATTTCTGGAAAAGTTGTGGGAGTCTCTGCCTAATAGAGTGGCTGCTGTCTTATATGCAAGGGGATGGTATACAAAGTATTGATTTTTCTTGCTTTCTAATTGCATATATAGCTTTCCTTTTATTTATTGCATGTCTATATACATTTTTGGTTTATTCTAAGCAGTTGTGGTTGAATAGGTAGTAAATTTGTAGTGATTGTAGGGTTGCCGTTCCGTTGCCAGACAAGTACTTTTGGACCCGTACTTTATCATACAATTCTAAGTATCACGTGACCAGGTCTCTCGGGTTGCGGCCCCTTCTGAAAATAAACAAAAACTGCATTTAAGCGTGAGAAACAAATTTTTCTGCATAGAATATAAGTCTAAAATATATAAGATACACAAAAGCGTCAATAGAATACATGTCCTTGGAAACTCGTCTCACCCGCTTCAATGATGACCACGTAAATTGATTTGGCAACAATCCGCGTTTTTCCTAGCAAAGGAGTTCTGCGGCGCTAACCCATCCTCTGCCAAGACTGGCGATGAGCCTCGATTGGTCGTCCCAACAACAACCAACCGACAAAGGACCCCAGCCTCACCTTCCTTCACCCTTCTCTATTTTTTCCTGCCACCCGCATTCCGCAACCAACACTATTCACACAACAGCGCCATAGATTTCATCATCTGCTTGTACCAGTACTTGATGTACTTATTTTTCCTACGATACTAGACGATACCAAGAAGCAAACAAGGCTGGCGATGTCGAGCCGTCTCACCATCAACCGCTCGGATAGGAGAGGATTCGGCCTTTTCAGCGACGACGAGGACGACTCGGATATCGAAAGAACGCCCGTCTCGTTCAGCGGGAATAAGAGCGGTTTTCAAGCGTTAAGCCCAGGAGATGCTGGTAGTATGTTTGCAAAATTTTCTTTGTTCCCAGAACCCACTAGTGGGAGGATTATCTTGATGGTTTGTTCATCTTTACTGACGGTAATGATTCAGACTCCAGTCCTGCGGCCTCAACTTCCAGTATGATCTCCCCGCTCGCCAGTTCAACCCCCACCAGGGGGTCGCGCAATTCTGCCCTCATCACACCTCAGCGACCAAGGTCGGCACACAGATCTACCCCTTACTCGACCACTACTTCACGGGCTCTGATGCGCGCAAAGATTTCAAAGGATGCCACGATCGATAGGGAGAGCGAGCTCATCAGCGCTGAGACCACATACGAGACTTCTACTACCTTAGTAAAAAAGTCAAAATACACCATGTGCGGCGCTAGAGGAAACCCACAAGAAGACGCAGAGCCCGAGCCGGACGGGCGAGAGGAACAGGAAGGAGCAAAGGATAACAAGGGGGGGCAAGAATTTTCGATTACTCCGAGCAGAAATATCTTCTCTCGAACCACTACGCCGAACAAAACTCCGACAAAATCGCCCAAGAAGGAATCGCAAGTTCCCGAGACGGGCAAGAAGACATGGGGGCAATGGCTCGGCGCCATTCTTCCGGCTAGTGTTAAGAAGCCAGTCAAGGCGATTTTGGGTGATCCAGCAGAGGCCAGGTCCGCCGAGCAGGAGGTACGGACTCCTAGGAAGGAGGCTCCTGCCCAAGATTATGACTTCGAGGATAATGAGGGGTTGTCACTTCCAGGGAGCTTTGGAAAGGCTCCCCCATCGCCCGTGCGCACCCCGTCCCAACCACCATCTAAGCGAGAGCAGAGAAAGGTGGAGATTAGTTACGAAACCCCAAGCCGTGAAGGATTGCTTGCGTACCAAAAACTAAAGGCAGCGGCTGCCCCTCGTACTCTACCTCCTCCTTCGAGAAGGATCATTCCAACTCTGGCCTCCAGCAAGACACCCGGAAGATCAGCCTCGCCCGCTGTCACCCCAAGTAGCAGTTTCCATAGGCCGAGTAATTTTATCGAACGCATGAAGTCTGCAAAGAGGACTAATCGTTATGATCCTTACTCGAGACCAAGGGGGGCAAGTACTCATGGGAAGAAGAGAAGCCCCGAGCCCAGCGAGCCTAAGGAACTCACTGCAGAGGAGGAATTGGAACTTTTGAAGAGGAGAGAAAAGGAGAGAAAGGTGCAGGAAGCCGAAGACCGTTATCTCAAACGGGAGATTAGGAAGAAGCTCGGACAGGAGGACCCAGAACAAGATGGCGACGGTGATTCGGAGATGTCCGACACCGATACTTCATTCCTCCAGCCCAGCGTGGAGGAAGTGCTAGACGAAGGCGAGCCCCCGACAGGTGCCCCACCAGTCTCGCCAGCACCCAGGTCTCCCGCCAGGCAATCCGCTCCTGCTACCCCTACCCCAACCGGTTCACCGCCAGCCTTCCTCTTCGGTAACCCTTCCCCACCATCCGCCACTACCGCACCTACCCCCGCTGCCCCCGAACCAGCAACTGCCCCAACAACATGGTCTTTCTCCTCCGACTCGGACAAGGAAAATATCTCCTCGGGCCCCCCGCCCCCACCAACAATGTCCCACGCCCAGCTTCCCGCCCCTTTAACCACCTCCAGCCACCCCCCCTCCATCGCCGGTGGGCTCCTAGGCACGTCCCCCCAGCCAGCCGGCGGCTTTGGCCTCGGCCTGTCTAAGGAATCCACCCCGCTAAACCGCCAACGCAACGCTGCCGAGAAATTCAAACCACACATCAGCAGCGGCCTCCGCGAGAGCAGCACCGTGGACGAAGAGAAGGAAAACGAGAATGACATTGAGAACAAGAAGCCTTTCTCGGGATATGATAAGGAGAATGCATCCTCCTCATCTAGCGGTAAGCTCGGCGGGCCGAGCAACGGTGGTGTAGGAGGAGGACTAGCCATGCAGAGCGTTTTCAAACCATCTGGTGCACTAAAAGAGAACTCTGGTGTGTTGAATCTTGGAAAGAGCGATGCGAAGGTTGACCTTAGAGCTAAGATTGACGCTGTTTGTCCCCCCCCTTTCTGCCTTTTATTTATTTATTTATTTATTAGTGCAGAGGACTAATTTGACATGACAGATCCCTCATAGGCAATTAGAATGCACAATTTCCTGGCCATCTCTCAACCAGCCCTTTGGTGGCAAAGATGTTCGCGCCGCGGTCGAGAGTATGCTCAATACCGCTGCTATGGGTGAATTCCCGGAAGGGTTTGATGGGGAGATGTTTGGGCTTGCTGTGCATGTCGGTGTCTGATTTAGTTTGACATGGGAACCGGTAATGATGGAAAAATCGCGGATGTTTTTGTTTTTGTTTTTTAAGCCCCCCTATTATTGCGCTTTTTGCTGCGCTACTTGTTCGTCGGGCGTTTCCCCCTTTTTTCTCTTTTTCCCATTTATTCCCTTTTTTTTTTCCCTTTGCATTTGATGTAGTGCTCACTCCGTTTTTACTCTCTCATTTCCACTTTACTCTTTTACTGTCTTGTCTTTGCCCGAGAAATGACGTGATCTGGGATGGGATAAAGGATAAATTGAATTACGAGGAACTGAAATACCCCTTGATTTGTATTTTCCTCATTTTTTTATCTTTCCTTTTCATTTTTTACTTCCTTTCTCTTCCCCCATTTTTAACCAACCACTACTGTCATGCCCTTTCGATATTCACGCGTGATGATAATTTAGCAAAGTTAGGTACGCAATACACAACACAACACAATACAAGCCGTGATACGCAGCATAACCTTTACGACCCGAGAACCGATTGATTGACTGATTGATTGATTGGTCGGTCTATGATTCTTGCACTGAAAGGTGAACGGGAATATCATACCTTATCACTCGGGGACGCTACCAACCTGTTCTGCACGTTTATCGTGGTATTGGTATCGATGGTGGTACCCTACACTGCTATTAACTCATTACACTGAGTATTTAATTCCGCACAACCTGTCAGAGGCATGGCATGATATCGAACGGGTGATAGCGGTTCGTGAAACACTGACACTATGTCGGGGAGAAGTTGGTCTATCATTGTTAATTTTGGATTGGTCTGCACGCCACCGAGTATGGTACTATTAAGCTTTCGTAACCCGTCTTCGCACAGTTGTTGCTGCCCGCGCTGCCATACTCTCCCCTCGCCTTACTATAATACCATATCCTTCCTTCCCTTCATACTTGTACGGTACGGTAGGTCTACACTGCCGTACTAACCATATATACCAACACAAAACTACGGTACAAAGACACAAAACAAGACCCCGGATATATCACATACGTGTATCATGCCATACCCTCAGTGTAAACCAGATAACCCACCATATTCTACAGAGTATTGTACAAACACCGCACACCAAAGACCAAGGAAGAAAACACAATCAACACACCATCCAATAATAGAAAGTCTAACTTTATGAATATACTACTCATACAGGATTTATCTTCCCATACCATGCTAGGACGAAAAAGAAGAAAAAAACGCATGGCAAATCAACCAGTCTTGCAAGTGAAAAAGAGGAAGAAAAAAAAGGGGGGGGGAAGAAAAGATGCAGAGAAAGACAAAGTAAGGGAGGTAATAAGAACGAAGGGGGAGATAAACCATTATGTCAACAAGTACTAGTCGTGTAAGCCAACTCATACCCATGGGGGCAGAGAGAAAAAATAAATAAAGAGAAATAGAAGAGGAGGTAGTCAGGGCCAAGTGATAAACTGCCATGAGAATAGCAATGAAAAGAGCTGGCATACGAAGAAAAGTGAAAAAGAGTAAAGAGTAAAAAATAAAACAAAAAACCCCCCACCAACTCCATCCCGTGCCCAACCATTCTGTTTTCATGCCGCCCTCACTCTCGCATCCCACCACCACCACCACCAACGCCGCTGAGAATAACTCTACCCAAAAACCTTCAAAACCCCCCAAACGCCCATGGCGCTCAGCACCGGTATGACCACATTATCGTCCAAGCCAAAGACATCCATCGCCTCAGAGACACTTGCAATCACACCTGTGACAACACTCATCAGTGCAAGGCCCCATCCTCCGCCAACCTGTACGTCTCCCAGCCCCAGCATCTGCAGACCTAGTCTCCCAGCCCACATTTTACCGTCGACTGGATCATCCCAGAAGGGACGTGTCCCGGGTACTATGGCGCCCCAGAAGGCGGCGGCGGTGATGGCGCCGACTACGAAGCTCGCTAGACTACCCGCCAGACTCTTGCCCCGACGAATCCGCGGTGTGTAGCGCCCCCACGCGCGGCCGAAGGTGCTGGCTGCTGTGTCACACCATGATAGTAAGAGGATGCTGAGCGTAGCGACGTCCTTCGGGAACACGCTTAGTACGGTTATCGTGCCGACAAGGTACCAGACAACACCGTTCCACCCCGCGACTTCACTCTCACGCATGAGGGCGCCGAGCAGGCGGATGTAGAGTTGATTGAAAGACGGCGAGTAGAAGCGTAGTAGGTCCGCACTCGCGATGGGGATCAAGGCTGCGGTTAAGGGTGGGGTGATATGTACTGGTTGGTGCCCGGTTCGGTAAAGGTATAAGACTACGAAGCCAATAGAAACGTGCAGGAGTTTACGGGGGACTTCATGCTTGTGGATCTACGTATTTCTTCACCTTAGCACGTGAGATCCTAATCCCCTCCCCGCAGGGGAAGGAAAAGATAACGGGGGGGGGGGAACTCACGAGTGAGGAGAAAGTTCTGTGTATCGGAATAAGCCCCAACGGCGACGGCGAACGTGATAGGTTGCGCCAGATAGACGAGGGAGGTGGGGGAGCTAAGTGGTTCCCGCTAAGGACTCGGGAAAGAGCTGGAGGCGGGGGCTTGCGACTTCTCGGAGAGCGTTCCCGGTCTGCCCTTTTTTCCTCCTCCTCCTCCTCCATCTCCTCCTCCTCCAGCAGCTCCCGCCCAGGAGAGTGCGAGTCCGTGCTTGTATCGCTAGTGTAGGCATCATCATCTTCATCCCCGTTCCCGTCCATGGGGACGATATCGCGGAGCGAGGTGGAAGAAGAGCTCGGTGAAGGTGAAGGTGTCGATTGCGGCGTCATTATGAATTATGATAAGGGTGATGATGATGATGGAGTGTTAGAGGGTGGAATAAAAATTTGACCGAAAAAAAAAGTGAAGGGAGAATGGGTTGAGTTGAGTAAGAAAGAGAGGCTAAACCCAGCCTCATTCGCCACGACAGGATCACAACTGCGCGCGAAAACGGGTTTTCTCAGCACTTTTTCTTTGCCCGGCTTACGGATCGCCAAGGCTCCAGTTGGTTGGATGGATTCACGTCACGATGCAGGGTCTTGGATTTGGCTCGTGATTGTGGGAGTTCTGGTGAGTTAGGGTTGGGGGTTTTGACAGCGCTTCACATAAATTAAATTTTAGACATAACGTACCCCACGGCGAGTCAAGACACACGGTGATACGAGACAACTATATAGAGTATCGCTCAACTTCCATTATTAACAAGTATTCTCATCCTCAACCTCAACCCCAATCCACTTGTCTCCTAGGTTTTCCTCCTCTTCTTCAAGTTCAATATTCAAATTATCCAGCCTGCTCAGAGCGTCCTCCTTTTCCACTCCCAATTTCCGGTTCTCCAGTTTCTTCTCTTTCTTCAGCTTTCCGTATTTCTTCAGCTTTTCCTTCAATGCATTTTGTTCAATTTCCAACCGGGCAACTGACTTATATCTTCCACCTCTAGATCCAGTTTTTTCCCACTCCTGCTGCTGCTTCAACTTACTAGCTAGTTGTGTAAGCTTAGTAGATGTACTAGAATACATGCATGTATAATAATATAAACTGGTTTTTGTGACTTTTTCTTTACCATTATAGTTAGCTTGAATCACTTTCTTTACATCACCAGCAGAAATAGCCGAGTTGTTAACTTTGATTGGCTTTCTCGCTTTCCTTCCAGAATTAGGACCTTCTTCAATAATATATTGTTGTTTTTTCCATTCCGTTTCATCACGTAGGTTCAGAGTCAAACAGTAAAACAAGGTGGAGTGGGCAAGGAACCAAATAGCTGCACGAGCATCACGTGAGCTTGGTGAATTGGGGTAAACCTTACTGCGAGAGCAGGCTTCCAGCTTAGAAATCTCGGATTCGGTTTTCGGAGTTTGAGGCTCAAACTCGTGTTTGGAGGGAGGAGGGTTTCCGGAATCTGGCTGATAGGAATCATAGCCTGGAAGGGTTTGTAAAAGCTTCTGTGCATTTGAAAGATAAATACCAGTTGCTTCAAAACCACTTAGTATATTTTTCTCTGTTAGACCACCGATGCGGGCTTGCTCCAATACTTTCCAAAAGTTGTCCTTTCTCATAATATGACTTCCCTATTGAAATCTTTCCCAAACAGCTTCAGTCCACTTATGCTTTAGAGGACTGAATACAGCAATATCGAGTGGCTGTAGTTTGTGGGTTGTATGGGAAGGAAGGCAAAATGGATCAATACGATTTTGTAGACAAAAGAGGAGAAACTGCCAAGTAACATAGGAGGAATGACCATCGAATAAGAGCATTTGAAATCGTGATCCGTTAGATGCCTTGGCTGCTGTTAGGCTATTGGGACCAAAAAAGTGCTCAAGATATCGTAGGCTTTTTTTCCTGTCCGTCCATCCATTCTCAGAATATCCTACCAAAATCTCATCCGGCATACAAAGTTGTGAGTTTTCAACCCAACTTTCCTGAACCCCATCTCCTTTAAAGATGATCATCGGTAATAATTGGGATCCATCGGCACAAATGGTTTCTATAACAGTAACCATTTCTCTTCCACCATCACAGGCATGTAGAGCTCCATTTCGTTGTTGTAAATCTTTACCATAGATTACTTGGCAGGATTGAGTAAACCCCATTAGATAGCCAATTTCATCTAAATTGTAAAAATTTTCAGGAATGATATCGTACTTTACAATTGCAGACTCCAACTTATTAAATTAGCTACTGTACATAACTTCATAAAATAAACTTCATTGTAGTACATACCCGTTCAAAGAAATTAGCAAATACAAAATAGTCCTGCTGCGCCTCGACTCGGACATGCTCAATCTGCCTACTGTACTTGATGCCTAACTCGGGATGACGATCCAAGAATGCAAGATGCCAGTTGCAACCAATGGATTTTGTATGTTCAGCATTCCGTTTGCTATATAAGTATATAGCTATTTCTTTGACGAGAGAAATGTGGGGCGGAAAACAGTAGTCTTGCATTTCTAAGCACCTTCACGTTACTTTCAATTAGCTATCTATATTACACTCATCTCTTTTGAGAATTTTATACCAATTAACAAGTGCCTCTTCCTCGCCAATTGTAACCGGTACGGGTTACTAGGGTTTTATGTTTGGTTTCACAGTATCGTTTGATACTTGTATTGTTTCGTGTGCTATCGGTTGATAAACACATTGTTTTATGTTTAGTTTCACAGCCTCGTTTGATACTAGTATTGTTTCGTGTGCTATCAGTTGATACACACATTGTTTTGCAATGTCGCTCATACTGGAGATAAGCGATATGCTGTATTTAAAGACCGCTGATTCCCGCGATGGAAACAGCAGACTTCGACAGATAGTATTCTTAAATATACTTGGTTGAACGGTTACTTCTTTGATCTCCTATTACACCCCGTTCGAAGCCTCCTTTAGCAAGCAGCGCTCGCTTCGTGTTGACCACGAAGCCATCTGCTCCTATCGTACCGCTACGTGACTAGGGCCCAGCCCGAACACGTGACACCAATGGTTAAATATCGCTTTCGCTCATCGTCCTCTTTTCTAGGAATCCGACCATGATCACGATGACCAAAAGTAGATCTTGGCACTTCATAATCAAGTGCCAGCTCTCGGTAGGTGGGAATATGGCTCTTATTCTCACGAGCTTTGTTGAGAGTACTGAGTGCAAGCTCGATACGCTGTTCTGTTGCAAAATGATCGGTTGGAGGCATTTTGAGAAAGCTGGTTGAGTATCGAAGTCTGTGATTTCTTCACCCTTGTTGTTTTTATTTCAATAGATATCTACATGACGAAAGCTACCTTAACAGTTGCTTGAGGTATTCAGAAAACCGGTTTATGCTCTCAACTAGTTGACCGGCAACTGGTTGTCTCGTGTCACCATGTGTCTCGACTCGCCGTGGGGTACGTTAAATTTAAATTTAGCTGGAGGAGGGACCGTGTGTCCCTCTGATTTAGAAAAACCTCTATTAATCAGCAATTACCTCAGCTTAAGTCTCACCGTGTGCTTCAGCACCATTCATGGTCTACCGACCCCTCGCGATAGTATCATATCTAGAACACCGGTCCAGTCTTCCAATATTTCATCCCCCGACCCCTCCCCGCGATAATACTACCGGTAGTAAATGCCGCGCCTCTCTTCGGCCAGTACAAAGCTCACTTGCAGTACCACCGGCACTCTCCCTGTCTAGGATCACCCAAAAACGTCCTTACGGTACCCACCGTAATGTGATGCGGTATATCTGTCCTCTCTCCCCAACCCTAACCTCTCCCCTAAGCCCAAATAATAATAATAATAATAATAAGCCCGGAACTGGGAGAAAAACAGAAAAACAGTCAGGGCTACCGGTAGTCCGGCAGCACAAGCTCCGCCTCCCTCCCCGTGCTGTTACCTGTACACTTGTACTCGTACTGTCACATTTTTATCCCAAAATATCGCTCGAGACAGTGACGTTCAGAGAACTTTTGTAAGTGAGTCTACTCGTATTGTAACTCTGACTAAGCTCCCCCTACTGTACTGGTACTGTATGCCCCCCCCCCAAAAAAAAAATCGCGCGATGGCAACAATAAAGAAGCATTAGTCTAGAGTGAGAATGATCAACGAACACGAAAATATATATGGAAAATGGAAATGGTATCGTAAGATAGCATAGACCTGAACGCCTGCCCGGACCCCTAAACAATATATAAAGAGGAAGGAAGAAAAGATGCATAAAGACGGAGAAATACTGAGAATGGAAACGGAAAAAAATACGGTCCAGTTTGGTTTTCTTTTTTTTCTAATCGTGTTTGCGGATAGGAAAGCGCAATGGCGGAGTCCTTGCAACACAAGTACCTATAACATGCATGCGTCGATGCAAATCTACCCCGCAAACCATCCGAAAGACGTTGTCTGACTACTTGAATCGTTTGAGAATGCTGGTTGTAGATGAAGGCGATCGAAACTATTTGAGATAGTCGAGGTCACTGAGTTTGGGGTTGTGTTAATGCGTATTGTTGGGGGGGGGGTAATGCTGGTGCTTTCGTTATTGACAAGAAATTGTCAGAGTGCCTTTGCTTCAGAGGGGGCTTTAAAGACGGGAGTGGCAACTATTACTCTTGCGTGGGAATAACGAAGTGCCGACGATGGTTTCACCCAAGCGAGAGAATAATGTGTCCCGCTGATGTCCATCGATGCGCGTGGTCATTCCGAGAGCGGCAGCGTTGGATCCTTTGGCGGTCGGTCGAGCTCGGGGGTCCTCCGGGTGACTTCTGATGCCAACTCTCCTAGGAACTGATAAAGCACTTATCACACAACCATTAGCCCACCCATCGCACAGGTGAAAAATCAAACAAAAAAAGGTCAGGGGCTCCCACCTCAACCCCCTTCTTCTTCCTCCATCTCTATTCCGGTGCCGGCAATCCCTTATCCCACGCCCGTCCTTCCTTGTCAGTCCTGGGCAAAAACTTCCCCCCCATTCCCTTCATAGCCTCCGCAACCTCCCCCCAGCGCCCCCTCTCCTCCCCC
>PYWC01000057.1:661183-755003 GCA_003182015.1 Tuber magnatum
CCCCGACAAAACGCCCTAGAGAAGCCAAACTCCTTCAACCCGCCCCGTTTCTTCGCCAAGAATTCGATCGTGCCCTCGGCTGTCACCTTCGGACACACCGGCCAAAGACTCGTCTGCCAGAACCTGCGATTGGTGAGCAAGGGTGGATACTCAATCCATGGAACAACTTGTCCTAGGGTCGAGTTGGGCCTGGCGGCGGGTTCTAGTGCTACACGTTTATCCCACGCGCGGAGGATCAAGGTTTGTAGATTCTCGCTTGGTGCGAAGGCTTTTAACAGAAGGGCGTCTGCGAGGTCTCTCGTTGAGAGGCAGATATCAATGTAGGTTATTGACTGCCGCATGCAACGAATCACACTTGGTAGCCTGTCGCTGAGTAGGAATGCCGATACGTCCCCGATCAATATCAAGGTTTTCAACTTTGTGAGTGATTCAAGCGGCGAGTGATGCAGGACTGTGCTTCGAGAGTAATGCACCGACCCTGGGCGGGGCTTCGCAAAATCCGTGTCTTGAAGCTTCAAGTAGGTCAAGGATGAACCCAGCAATGCCAAGGGTGCCAGGAACACCCTTGTCGTAGAGGAATTCACTTGTTTAGCTTCATAACTGAGCGACAGCGAATCTATCCTTGCGGACTTTTCCCTTTTCGATTGCTGCCCACCGCGGGATAAGCTGTGTTCTAGCTGGCTATTCACGTTCTTTATCTGGATGATCGCTGCCGCAAGTTCAAACATTCCCGTGAACCCAGTGAATTCAAGATCACGCATGTTGTGTAGAAACCCGGGAGCAAAGGACCACTCGGTAAAGTTCTGGGAAGTGGAGGTATTATCCACAAAGAGGTTTATCAGCTTCAGGCTCTGGGGCGAGAACCCCGCGTATCCCATTTCGGTGAACATTCGCCAAAGTCTGAAGTTATCGCAGCGCATCCGGGCAAGTTTTAGAGCCCTGATACTGCGACTTTGGCGAAGGGCTAATGGGCCATTGCCCAAGTCTTTCCCTGAGAACCGAGAGTAGCGGATGTCAAAGTCTAGGTCCAGGGATGTGACGGAGTTGGGGTTCAGGGCATCAAAGAAGCTGTCTAGTGTAGACACAGTTTTGTTGTATGCCGAGCGGTTGGTTTCCCAGTCTTCATCGTGGTTGTAGTACGGATCATAGTGCGTTTTAAACCGCCAGTCCAAGATCGTCAGTGAGAAGCTATCAGATTTGTTGGCGTGTCGGCGGCGCTGAGAAAGACTCGCGGCGCTGGGGTATATTAATGTGGGCCGTATTGAAGCTATGGCCTTGCCCAACTCCGCACAGACCATCCACCCGGAGGAGATGACCAGACGGGAGACGTTCTGCAGGGAGTATATCATAGATATAGGGTGTGACATTCGAACGGGATCATGGACTCTCAATTGGCCCAGCTCGGGGATAGTAAAGCCTTTGAGATGTTGAATATGCGGATACAAGACTGCCCCAAACATCAGTACTAACCCCACCAACCAAAATAGAAAATGTCAAGAACACCCACAATCCATAATCATCAACGCCGTATCCCCCACGAAAACCTTCACCTCTCTTCCGTAGACAGGACTAGTCCAGCCATACTCCGCCCCTCCAACAACCATTTTCTCCCCCCTCTTGTCCCCCCTGGAGGCGCCACTGACCTCCAGCCCACCAAGCAGCCCATCAAAAAAGCACTGTGCAGCCCTCTTGCCCAGTGTAGAGCTCTTGTTTCCAGTTGCCCTTTGTGACTTCATAATCTCCGTTAGCACCATCACCAGCGTGCGCGTATCCAGGTTCGCGATGAAATTGATGTAGGGAAACAACGTGGCATTTCTGGCCTCAGGACTTTTTCCAGAGACAGTGAAGCAGGAGAGTAATAGGGTTCTCCATAATTGCATCATTCGCCGGTCGGCGCGTGTGTTGTAAAAGTCTATACGTCGGGAAGTGGGGAAGTATTTTGAGCTGGGGTTGCGGGCTGGCCGGGTTGTTAGTTATGATACGTTAATAACTTATTTATTACAGTGATAGCTAACTTAGCAGCTAGCTAAGGAGGGAAGGTGTGAACTAACCACTTGCGGTAGTAGGCATCAGTACCCCAAACCCATGAGTTCTGTAGAGCATTGGAATAGCCGTGAAAGCCCAAGATCTACAAGTGACCGCACAACTCCACAGATCCTTCACGCTCCCAAACCCATCATCCGCAACGTCAGGCGCAACGAATCCAAATATCACTTCCAGTAGCTCCACTGGTAACCTCACTGCTGCCACCGCCTTCTCCTTCTCCTTCTCACCATCGTCATCATCATCATCCTCAACAAAACTAGAGCCACAACTCGAAGGCGAAGACTCGTAATAGAAGGTAGCACCGTTGTTATACATCATCTCCGCCAGCAAGTCCTCGTCCGGCTCTGGAGTGCCCTCGTAGTAGAATGAAAACATTGATTCCGCTAGAGAGGACATGGAGATCTCGTTTTGCGAGCTCAGCGGCGCTCTATTGAAGCAGGGCTGTGGGCGGGGAAGAAATGTCCTTGGGGTGGCGGAGGGCATGTAGCCAGTACATGGGATGCCGTTCTTAAGAAGGAAAAGGAAGAAAAAGAAAAAAAGAAAAAGAAAAAAAAAGAAACGGAAACAGGAAAGAGAACTTGCTCGCAGACTAATTTAGGCACGCTAAGGCAGGAATTACTGGAATAATAAATACTCGTACCGGTAATTAATTAAAAGGAGAGTGTGAAGGAGAGGAGATAAGGAAAAAAAGAAAGGAAGAAAAGGAAGAAAAGGGTAAGAGGCGTTGATTCAAAGGCTGTGAGGCGCTTAGAAAGAAGGAAGGGGAGGGATGGAGGGAGGGAGCCGTTGTGTTTCTTATAATTTCTCTGTCTCGCCTTCGTAATCAGGAGGTTGCACGATTATGGTTACTTTTATACCGGTATGCAACGGGATCTTCTTCCTCCTTCGCTTTTATCTGGGACCGCTGGGAAGGAGGTGGTGTTGATCTGTACCGCAGGAGATTTCGGGTCCCTTTGGATTACGGTATCATGTATGGATGGATGGATGGATGGATGGTAGTAGGGCGGAGGTGATGATGGTGATGGGTGGTGGTGATGGTGGTGGTGGAGGTAGGCGGAGGTAGGTAGAGGTGGAATGTCAGGCGAGTTACAACACACCATACCCATCCTCACGGTCTCTCTTTATACATACATATCATACGGCATCATACCTGCACATACGGATAATTATCATGGCGTAGGGTAGCCGTTTTGTGGGCATCGAATACCGTATGGTTGTCCATGGCCCTGGCCTTGCCTGCCTCCCTGTCCGTCCGCCTGGCGGTAATGATTGATATTCGAAGTTTAGCATCCCCTCTTCCCTTCCTACCCTCCTCGCCTCCCCTCCTGCGCGGGATCAAGAAGGCGCAAGCAGGGGAGTAGGAGATAGAAAGGGAGGGGGTACAGGTAGGGTGATAAAACCGGACCATACCATGGTTAATGCGCGCAGCACAAACCCAATCATACGACATCAACACATTTCATTCACTCTCTCCCTCGCTTAGTCCGATTCAAAATCCTAAGCCTTTCCCTCACTCGACAGAACAGAACACACGTTGACCTGTGCCAGTGGAGCGCTATCCGAGTCTGATACGTGAAACGAACCCACCATCATGCTGTCTCTCCCTCGAAAAGCAAAAAGAAAAGAAAAGAAAAAGAGTGAGAAAACGATCTATGCAGTCGAAAATGTGGGTCTCGTTTTTTACATCTCTACGAGTACTTGTATGCCTTTGTGCATCTCTACTTGTATGCCTTTGTGGCTTCTCTCTTTCTCACATTTCGAGTACTGTAACACAATGCCCGGACTTGTTCTTGGGGGGGGGGTTACTTGCAAGTGCGGTACTGGGGGGTTATGGTCTTGAAGGTGCGTAGTACTCGTAGACAGCTTGGATGGAGGCTGGATGATGATGATGCTGATGATCGGGCGGGACATGAGTCTCAAACATGATGATGGAAACGAGCGGTGCGATGGAGTAGAGTGCTTGAGTGGATATGCATTACCAGTACACTACGAGTACGGTACTGCACTATCATCTCGGACATTATAACGTCTTTATTGCTACCGTATTTTACCCGTAGCGTGCGGTACCGAGTTAGCTTGCTGTAGTATTGTTGGTTCAGGGTCCAGTGCGATCAGGGGCTCATTCTTCCCGGTGCGAAATATGATAGCTTTTACTTGCAGTGCTCGAGCATTCGAGCACTATCCCGCCCTGAATGTAGGGTTCCGTTACCGTGCTAAAAACCCTCTCTCCTGTCTACCCTTTTCCGCTTAGTAACACTTACCCGAGTATGATACGGAAAAAAAGCGGTGTCCTCGCATCAATGTGTGTCCACTTCGAAACGTCCCTCTCTCCATTCTCAACCAATACCCACTTTACTAAAGAAACGAAGTTTGTAAAGTCAAAGAGCAGTCAATTTTGAGCAGTTCCGGGATGTGTGTTCTTCCCCAAGAGCTTTGTTGTCGTCGACGGCGCCCGTTCCTTGCCGTATTGGTTGCGGTGAGGGCCGATTTTCAGACGCCCGGCCCCTTATCATATCATACAAGTATCATACCCATCGCCAAGGTCACAAGCCTAAAATATCACCCGACTGATAGGAGGATGATGCTCCAAAGCGCCTCAAAGCAGTAATTTGATTCGAGGCCATAAAGGGAGTCCTGGAGTCAGGTTTTTCTCCCCTCGACCGGAAACGTTCCCAGTGCCTCGCAGAAGTTGTAAAATCGTTCGCGTGAGGCTGACATAAGATATCTTTTCACCAAGTAGTATGATAGGACCCCGCAAACCCCACAAAACGGGAGCCTTTTCGCACAAGGTCGATATTTCCCACCAAGCTGCGGTAGGCACCACCGCAAGCCCCGTAAAGGTTCTAGTTTTTTTTCTTTCCTACACCAAGGACGAGGTCATGATTTGCGCATTTTTCGCCAAGCAGATTCCCCCGCAAGATTCGTGCTTTTTTTTAACCAAAGCCGATACGGTAAATTGTGCACTCTTGCCCGCAGAGTTTCTCGTATTGTCTGATGTACCGGTATGGCAAAGTCTTGGCGGTCTTCAACTTGAGGATTGCGGAGGCTATGTACTAGAGGAAAGAAGAAAGAGGTGGATATTCTCTGTGGGATCTGCCATTATCAGATCAAAAAAGATTTCTCGAAGAAGGGTCGTCCCTGTCTTGCTATCCGGAGCTGGGGCTGGTGTTACGGGAACACCGCGGATGCGAGGCTTTGTATGGGTAAACGAGCGGTGAACGGCGAAGCTTAGTTTTGATTATCTCGTGTTACCATCTGGAAGGTCTACGTTATCATACGTAGATTGGTCTCAGCCAGCGCTACTCACAGCCCGGTCGCGAGATACAGAGATCCCTCCCGATAGAAGCCTGTGAGGAATAAGTTTATGATGAAGAACGTAGATTCCCCGCAACCCGGCCCAACAGGAACCGGCATGGTTTCTGCAACTCATTCAAGTAAACCCCTGGAAAGTTTTTTGTCCCGACTCAGCAAGTAATAGGTGAGGAGGTGTCCGAGTGGCCTAGGAGACAGTCTGTCTACGTGCCAACTTCTTCTCCGCATCGCCGGGCTGTCATACCCTTGGCAGACACGACCACAACTCTCCAGACATCCCCGACCAAGCATTCGAATTAATTCTAAAAAAAAAAAAGGGTGAGAATACAGGAGTACCGGTATCCTGACTAACTTGGACAAGCTGATATCTTTAAAATCTCAACAATCCACAACCCCGTTGTTGAGAAAAGAAGTAAACCCAAGTTTGTTTCGATGATAAAGCAAGAGGGGAATCGCAAGGTATATTTCGGAACGAGATACCCCCACAGAAATTGTGCGATCGTTATGACAGAGTACTTAGGGTGTGAGCATAAGTGAGGCAAACCCTCCTCGTACTGGAGGATTTTTCAATGGGGGGCTTGATAGAGCTATGATGGTGATTGGCTAAAACCTGCTGCCAAGACACCCGAAATGGAGGGGGAAAAAAGTAAGGCGAACCCTACATGTATCTGATATATAAAATATTTATAAAATATGAGAGCGGGAAAGGAAAAAAGGAAAAACTAGTATACATTAATATGGAGTAGCTTCTCCATTAACATCAATAACAGCTTGAAGCCTGCGAGGCATGCTATTAATAAGATTAGAAAGGCATTCTGATGTTATATTCCTCCATGCCCCCTGTATCATAAGTGCCAAAGTATCCAGATCAGCCGCCCTCCCAAAGATCTGACCAAGCTCAGTTTCTATGTCAGCCCATAAAGCTTCTATCAAATTCAAATCTGGAGATTGTGGAGGTCAAGTAATACAATCCATCTCCCATTCAGTTCGTATATCCTTTGCGATACCCTTATGCCCCAGGGCATTACCTTCTACAATCATCGTCCATCCATAGATCTCACAGGCTCGTGTCCAAAATGGAAGAAGAAAGGGCAGTAAAATATAGTATGAACATTTTTTTAAGTTGATCATAGATCCCTGAGGAACGATATAAGGGTCTGACTTTAGGGTGTTGCAAAAGACACCCTAAACCATTACTGACTTTTGACCAGATCCCCAGACATGATCGATACAGTCTGGGTAATACTCCTCATCTGCTTTTCATATCACCCAGGGCCAATGGCTAAATCCAGCCATAGAAAAACTAGATTCATCGGTCCAAAGCACCCTCTCCCAGTCCTCTCGTGACCATTTTAGATGTTCCTGATACCATCTAACTCTTAGAGGCTTGTTTTTCTCACGTATTCCCCATCTATTATTATCGTAATTACCAGTATTTACTTTAAATCTTTATTAATTAGAGGCAGCCCAGGGCATCTGAACTGGAAAAAAAAAAAAAAAAAGAGAATTTGAAAAGAGAAGAATAAAAAACAAGGTACTTTTTACGTGGTAATCTTTTATGATAGCCCAAAGATGCTAAAGGATCACGAATAGTGTGAACTGAGCAACTATAACCTATTTTAACTATAATTTCCTTCCACTGAAGCTGGCGTGTCCATTGATCATGAGGAATAAAAGCAACTAGTCTTTGCTTTTCCACTTCTTCGAAAAGAACAGGATGACCAACTCGGGGCTGATTCAAGGGAGATCCATGGGTCATAGATCACTGGTATATTTTTTGACAGGTTCGATAATCGATATTCACTTTTCCTGCAATTTGCTATCCTCTTTTAGTTATATCATCAATTTTTCACTAGTGATTCATACCTTCCAACTCAACCCTACCCAGTTTCACAGTATCAGCACCTCCAGCCGCTCATCTCGTGTGGTTTCATGTTGTTTTTGGTCTCCATTCGGTACGTAGTCTTCTCATTGTCCTTTATTCTTTATTATAAAAAACTCATTCATGGAATATAGATATCGGTGTTGAATATAGTACATATCAGAATATGTGTTGATGGACCTGAAGGTTGTTTGAAAACTCTGCAATCCTGCTAAAACCATTTAGTATTAGCGCAATACTATAATAGTTAATTTGAGTAGTCTGAGTGGCAAGCCAATCATACCCCCTTCACCTCACTTATCCTTAACCCCTAGTACATAGGGTGTGAGCATAAATGAGATGAACTCTGCTGTGATTGGAGGATCATTATAGGGAGAACTAGAATAGCTCCAATTCTAATTGGCTGCAAGTTGCTGCCAAGATACTGGAAGTGGAGGGGGAAAAAAGTGAGGCGAAAAGTATCTCCCATATCTACATAATATGAAATATATACTTTGAACTTTAGAAATCAAAAGCAATATTTACAGGTATGGATATGAACCATCTCCAGTAGTTCTCTACTATTTCTGGACATCTTTCACAGTCCCCTGCCATCACTGGCTATACCCTGCTA
Source organism: Tuber magnatum (assembly GCA_003182015.1). Classification (NCBI taxonomy): domain Eukaryota; kingdom Fungi; phylum Ascomycota; class Pezizomycetes; order Pezizales; family Tuberaceae; genus Tuber; species Tuber magnatum. The sequence goes on from PYWC01000057.1 coordinate 669,037, forward strand.
TTTCCAGCTATACTCTGCTATCCCCAGCTATACCCCCACCATCCCCAGCCCTTCCTATACTATTCCTGACCATCCTCAATTACTTCTAGCCATTCCCCACCACCTCCTGGTATCTCTCACTATCCTCTACCATCCTGTCCAGTCCGGACTCTCACCAATTCCCTCACCTGCCTCACTGGGTTCTGTGACAGCTGGGAACTCTACCTCATGATCACTGTAATTGGTTACTGTAAATCTGCCAATAAAGTTAACGATCAGCTTTCTCATAATAAAGGAATCTTGAGTATCAATAGACTGATCTGGTGATCATGATATATTAGTAAGGTGTTGCTTCTCTGTTAACTTCAATAACGGCTTGAAGCCTTTGAGGTATACTGTCAATCAGATTAAAGAGGCTTTCAGAAGTAATGTTTCGCCATGCAGTCTTAATCATTGTGGCTACTAAAGTATTGGGATCAGCAGCATGTTGAAAGATTTGGCCCAATTCTGTTTCAATATTTCCCCATAAGGCCTCAATAAGGTTTAGGTTTGGTGACTGCAGAGACCAATAAATGTAGTCCATTCTCTACTCATCTCCTACTGTATTTGTATATCTCTTATGTTCCAGTGCATTATCCTCTACAACCACAGTCCACCCATATTCCTAACAAACTTGGGTCCAAAATGGTAGAAGGAAAGAAAGTAGGATATTATTTGAGTATTTTTTGGAATTTATTGTGGTACCCTCTGGAACTATATAAAGATAAGACTTGAAAGCTCCACAAAATGCCCCCCAGACTATCACAGACTTCCAGCCAGACTTCCAGACTCGATCGATACAGTTGGGGTGATATTCCTCATTGGCTTTATGTAGGACTCATGGCCAATGGCTGAATCTGGATGTTGAAAAGTCTGATTCATCTGTTCAAATTACTCACATCCATTCTTCCCACATCTGATTTAGGTGCTCATTACACTACAGGACCCATAATGGCTTGTTTTTTTCTTGAAGACCCTATCTATAAGGATAAATATATGATTAGCTTTCTGTTTTATAACAAATATTTGAGTTTGAATTTAGTATGAATGCTCAGATATACTTACTTCTTATGTGGTACTCTTTTATAATAATCTAAAGAGGCCAAGATATTATGAAGTGTTCTGACTGAACAATTGTTGTTTATCTCAGCAATAATTTCCTCCCATTGTAGCCGGTAAATCCATTAATCTTGCATAACAAAAGCAACAAGTTTTTCCTTTTCTATATTATTGAAGAGAACTAGGCAGCCAGTCCAGAGTCGATTTGAGAGAGATCTCTATATTATAGCTTGCTGATATATCTTCTGGCAGGCTCAATAGTCAATCTTTACTCTTGCTGTGATTTTCTATTTTCTTTGCAATTAGAAATCTGATCATTTAAACCCTTTTAAAATAAAGCGTACCTTTCAACACATTCCTGCCAGGTTCCAAAGTATTATTACCTGCTGCCTCTGATCCTAAGTAGTTTTCCATTGTTTTCGATCACCTACAGGGGCATATTCTTTCCAGCAGCCTTTAATCTTCATACTGTAGCTACTATTTTGATGAAAAATAGTAGTAGGAAGTGCTCGGTGAACTGTGTTGACTTCTTTGATAGCATCGTCACCATGATGGATGTGGTGATGGATGTGGTATTAGATTTTGGTGGCAAAATTCATCATATCCCAAAGGCTCTGTGGTATTGTGCATCAGCTAACTAATTCTAGGTGGCTAAAGTAGTAACCCAATCGCACCCCTCTTCGCCTCACTTACCCTCAACCCCCGGTACATAAGGTGTGCCTCCGCCAAGTTCGTCAGGTTTCTAGAGATTGATTGTAACGGGCGTACCGTTCTGTGGTTGGACAGGGGGGTCTGCTAGCAGAAGGAAGTATTTAGGCTACTAAATCACCAGTAGTCTCGTTATCTCTAGTGCGGGCTGAAACTAGCGGATCCGCGGCCGGGTACCTTAATGCTGTTTTGGACAAATTCGGACAGTACGGTTCGTTTGCTACCGATTGCTCCAGGATGATGTATCGGTTGGGGGTTGAAAGCCGAAATTCAGGCCAGACACTGGCAGACAGCGAGTGATATATTATTATGGGGGTCTCCGAGATGCGCCTTGGGAGCCTCTTTGGGGAGTTTTGGGATCCTGTTTTTTGGTCGTTGTGAGCAAGTGACCACTTTCTTCGGACGCTGCAGCAACAGCACACGACCCGGCGCATAACTTCCGCCCGCAACCTCGCGGATGGTTGCCATATCGTCCATTCCCCAGTGTTAAGGACACTGGAGATGCAACGCTGTGTTTACTAGGATCATCCATCCACTATCTTTGTCCAGCCTTTAATCTCCGAAGTCGAAGACAAAACAGCTCCAGTGTTTACCTAATGCGGTATAACTCGAACAGTTTAGATCTGCTGGTTCTTGCTAACTGGTGTGCGTAATTTCGCTAACCTGTTTAGCTAAGCCTATTGAAGTTCAGCTCTGCTGCTTCTCGATACCGGCTTGTGCGAGTAAATATAGTGCTAAGTATGGGTTCAAAAAGCTGGGTTTCATAGATCCGTTAATAATTCACTCCAAATTCTTAAAACCTGGGCGAAGACGGGATTTTTTTTTTTGTCTATCCCGCGAAAAAAAATGTTGGCAGGCAGACAACCTCTTAGCTCACGATGGCTCGAGCGCCCAATGGCGAAAGGATCCATGAAAGGCGCTGAGCTCCGCAGGGGCAGTTCGAAACCAATTACTTTGGCACATAAAAACCCGGATGAAAACAACACGGATAGCATCCGAAGCACGCATTGTCGGGCTGGATAATTGCTCCGAAGGGAGGCTTCACTGCATATCCTCTCGGGCGAAGGAAGGGCCTTAGCTGCACTCTGTCCCCTGCTGCGACGCCCGACGAACATGGGATTTTATTTTCTACTATACCCTCGGTGACATTCTCGAGTACAGTACAGTAGTGGGGATGGGGCTTGGGTCGTTTGGAACCAATTCTTTCATTCATGCTACTGGCGCTCAACGCAAGTACTGGAGCCGATCAGGGAAAATGATACACCAAAATCTGGGGCCCATTTCACCATGACTTACTAGTAGTTTGCATGCAAGTGTCCTTCTACACGAGTTCAAGTACCGGTATAAGCATTACTAAATCTTGGCGTGGAGATATGAGCTACAGCGGGACTGGCAGCCAAGGCGTCAGAGGTCAAACGGGGTCGTTTGCCGCTCTGAAAAACCGTGAAATCTGCACACAGATGAGGGGATCGGGGGAGGAGGAAAGGGGCCAGATTCGCTCCTCCCATTTCACGTGAACGTGCTAGTGTACTTTAATAAAAGGTTTAGCTGTCGGCTAATACGCCTACAACTACGTACTATCACTACGTACCATCGCCGCGTACTATAATTACGTACTGTGACAAGGTAGGTAGTCGTGGAGATGTAATGGTTGATCATTTTGTGGAGGATTGATATGACGGGAAAACTGCTACGAATCCTTACGGTTCGCGGGGTGTGAAGGGGGGGGGTGTTCTCCCCTCATGGTCAAACAGCAGGTCAATCAAGTGACGAGACGTAGAAGACAGAAGACTTAAGATACTCTTACTCCCTCCGCAAATCGATTCCTTTCCCTTCCCTCTACCTCCAAATCACCCTGACCCGGTTCGGGGTTGAGTTAGCCTGCCACGAGCCATTCCCTAAAGGTATCTGCCACAGCACTCTGTGGAGGTACCCCCCCCCCTTCCTGGCACGGTAATCCCAGGTTGGCCAAACGCAGGGGCACAAACACCCTACGACCCCATTTCAGGAACGAAGAAAGCTCGCAATGGCTGGCTACAGGCAATCCTTAACCGAGGAGCTTGCAAGAAGGGTGCTTGCTATAGATGAAGAGGGCGAGGGAGATTGTGTGGATAGTGGCCGGGACAAGTCCAAGGGACTCAACGGAGATGGCTTGATGGAACCAAAGGTGCTGTACCACGATAGTCAAAGCATCTAAAGTTGAAATTATACTAATGCTCAAGCCTCCACTAGGGATCAAACACAGTGGATGAGAGAGTAGCCGGTAACACCCTACCGGCATCATCGACACCCCGAAAACGAAAGGGACGCTGGCCGGTCAAAGATGGCGAATCTGTAAAAGGTCGGAAACAAAACGACCCTCACGAGCCACCTAGGGACATCTCCCTCAAGGACCTTGGCGGCATAGAGGAGGTCATCGGCGATATTCTGAAGCTTATCGCCGGGGCTCTCTAGCCCACCCAGAGGTTTACCTGCATATTGGAATGCAACCGCCTCGCGGTGTGATTCTCCATGGACCACCCGGCTGCGGTAAAACTATGCTAGCAAATGCTTTTTCCGCGGAGGTTGGGATACCATTTATTGCTATCTCCGCACACTCACTTGTATCGGGAATGTCTGGAGAATCGGAAAAGAAGCTACGAGAGCTTTTCGAGGAAGCTCGGGAAAAAGCCCCTTGCTTAATATTTATAGATGAGATAGACACTGTAACACCAAAGAGGGACAGTTCCCAGCGGGAAATGGAGATAAGAGTTGTTGCCCAGATGTTGTCCTGTATGGAAGGTCTTACATTGGAGAAGACTGGTGGAAAACCCGTCATGATTATTGGTGCAGCAAACCGACCCGACAGCCTGGATCCAGCATTGAGAAGAGCAGGAAGATTTGATAGGGAAATCTACCTTAATGTGCCGGATGAAGATGGAAGAGAGAAGTATTATCCCGGATTAATTCCCATATTAATTCCCCAAATGCAGATTAATTTGCTAATTATGCCTTATGTCTTACAGGATCCTGAGCGTGCTGTGTAAGAGGTTGAGGTTATCAGGAGACTTTGACTTCAAACATTTGGCCAAAACAACCCCCGGGTTCGTTGGAGCTGATCTAAGTGCTTTGGTGGTGGAGGCGGTCGAGGGTGCAATGGAACGAATATGGGGGACCCCTGATATCCCATTAGCTGCCATGGACCCTTTGGAGGTCACTATCGTTGACCAGTTAAGCGATGCAGCGAACATGGACATGGACCGAGTCAGCTCCCCTCTACCATCAGCTCCACTATCCACTCCAGTGCCAGTACCGGCTGCCCCAGAGTCAGACTCTCGGACCTCAAACCAAGGCCTCCTCACGGGATACCTGGACAGACCTACTCAAGAGCAACCAGACTCACTCTATGTAACTCCCACAGACTTTTTGGCCGCCCTTCCGAAAATTCAACCTTCTTCTAAGGGGGGGGGGGTTTGCAACGGTCCCAGATGTTACCTGGGCGGATATCGGGGCCCTTGAGTCACTCAGGGTTGAAATGCAGATGCCTATCGTGCAGCCAATCAAGAGGCCTGAACTTTTTGCTAGCGTGGGGATCACTGTGCCAGCTGGTGTACTCCTTTGGGGCCCTCCAGGGCGCGGTAAGACCCTGCTGGCACAAGCCGTTGCGAACGATAGTGGGGCAAATTTCGTTATGCTCCTGGGTCCGGAGCTACTTAGCAAGGCTCGAATCCAGTCTTGAGTATGCCACGATTGCAAGGCCCACTATTGACCAGCACAGTACGTCGGGGAATCAGAGCGGGCTGTCCGTCAAGTTTTCTCACGGGCCCGAGCTTCCATTCCGTGTGTTATCTTTTTTGATGAGTTGGATGCTCTAGCTCTCCGCCGCGATGCCGGTTTTTCGGAATCCGCTTCTCGTGTAGTAAATACACTTCTCACATAATTGGATGGAATCACCGACCGCAAGGGAATCTATGTGATTGCGGCAACCAATAGACCCGATGTTATTGATCCAGCATTGCTCAGACCAGGGCGATTGGGTAAGCTTTTGTTTGTGGGCCTACCAAACACGGAGGAGAGGGTGGAGATTTTGAAAACTATTACCAAAAAGACACCGCTCTCCAACCTTGATCTAGGGGCTGTTGCGAGGGATAAAAGGTGTAAAAATTTCAGGTTTGTCTCTCTCGATGCACATTCTCTTCTGCGTACTGACGTTGTGTTAGCGGCGCTGATCTAGCGGCATTAGTAAGGGAGGCTACAATCCTATCTCTTCGACGGGCTAGTTTTAGCAACCACCAAGTAGTGGTCACAGCGGAGGACTTCGAAAAGGCCTTTGCGGACATGGAGCCTTCTGTGTCTGAGGATGGTAGGAAGCGATACCAGGAGGGGGTCACCACATTCGGTAGGGGCGGGCTAGGTTGGATCTCCCTTCTTTGTATTTTTAATGTATCATAACATATACTCGAGAGCTTATGTTATGTAGGGGGGGTTGTTTCACGCATCATTGAAGATTCAACATATTTTCATTGTCGAAAACTATGATGCGAGAACGGATAACCAGGAACCAGAGCTACATTCTAAGCTGACCTGTGATAGCTTGCCAAATACCTGCCTAAATTAAAGAGAAAAAAAAAGAGAAGGAAAAAAAAACCCGCCCGAAGGCTCCAGACCCCCAGGTAAACGAATCTACCATCTTTTGTTCTCTTATTGTGTCTCAAGAAGAGGGAGGAAGTGGGGAAGTGGGGGAAAGAGGGTGATTTTGGCCCACATCTCCGGGCCTTGGAATGAAAGGCAATACTAAGATATACCGTATCAACCCGAGTAGGAGAAACACGTCTCGGGACATCTGACTTTCCTACTTTGGCGGGGACAGGAGAAAATTCCAGCAAAATCAAACCACGCGTTACTCAGAGTGGCAACCTAGACATCCTCTGAGGTGTTACTCTTATTCAAGCTAATACGGTATGTACTGTACCTCAAATACTCGTACATGCGGCTCCCTCGGGATTATAGAAAAAGGAGAATAATCGCAGTTCAACACATCTAAAATGGTATAAACAAGGCAGGAAACACTCCAGAACCGAGAAGGAGGTCGTCTGAGCGGAGGGCTGATGAAAATAGCTCTTGTTGTATCATAGATCAATTTAATGAGCATCATAATATATCACTCGCTACAGGGTCTGAATTTCCGCTTTTCAAGCCCCCAAACGATACATCATCCTAGGAACCATTGGTGGCAAACGAATCGCAGTATCATACCCGAGTGTGACCAAAACATGATTAAGGTACCCGGTCGTGGATCCCATACTGTGGTATCAGCCCGCGGGAGAGGTATCATACCGAGACTACTAGTATTACAGGGAAAGCCGTCTCAGACCCCTTTCTCCAACCACGGAATGGTACCCACGTTACTAACAGCTCCCAGAAACCAGACACACTTGGTGGAAACATGCCTTATGTATTCTGTCTTAACGATCGCATAATTTCAGTGGGGGTATCTGGCTCCGTGAAAATACTTTGCGCTTTTACCTTCCTTTTGTCATCGAAACAAGCCTAGGTTTACTGCTTTTCTCAACGACGGGGTTATTAATTGTTCAGATTTTAAAAGATATCAGCTTATCCAAGTTAGAGAGGATACTCCGGTATTCTTTTATTTTATTTTTAGAATTAATTCAAATGTTTTGTCGGGGATGTCTCTCCAGAGGGTTGTGGCCGTAGTTGCTATGGGTATGTATGGCAGCCCGACGATGCGGAGAAGAAATTAGCGCGTAGACAGGCGGTCTCCTAGGCCACCCGGATACCCCATTACCTGTAGACGACCGGGTTAAAACAAGAAACCCTCTAGCGGTTTACTTGAATGAGCTGCGGCAGCCGTTCTCGTTCCTGTTGCGGCCTTGGGCTAGCTTGCCGGGGGGGGGGGGAGGAATGCACGTTCTTCACCATAAACCCATTCATTTCCCATAGGCTCCCATCAAGGAGGGGTTCTCTGTATCTCGCGGTCGGGCTGCGAGTGGCACGGGTTGAGACCAATATACCGGGTATGATAGACTGTAGACCTTCCCCCGGGTAACTCCCGGTGATCAAGACTACGTTTCACAGTCCACTGCTCGTTTACTCATACCAAGCCCCCTTCAAATCCAGTCTGCGTAACCTGGAAAGGGTGTTTATCCTACATTCGTATCCGGAATGTTCTCGGAACATCATGGGTATCCTCAACTAGCCTCAGCCCCGGATACGGAAGCAAAACAGGGACGACCCTTCTTCGAGAAATCTTTTTCTAATCTGGTAGTGGCGGGTCCCATAGAGGATGTGCAGGGGGGTTTTTTTTTATGATACAAGTACAGTACCTATTAAATAGCTTCTGCAATCCACCAGTTGAAGACCGCCAAGACCTTGCCATACCGGTATCATACATCGGACGTTACTAGAAACTTTGCGAGCAAGCCTGCACAATTTAGGTCGGCTTTGGGTAAAGAAAGCGCAAAAAAAGTATGATGCCACCTTTACGGGTTTTGCGGCAGTGAGCCGTAGCTTGGTGGAAAATATCAACTTTGCGTGCAAAGGCTTTTGTTTCTGTTGGGTTTGCTGGGTCCTATCATACTACTTGGTGAAAATATAGCGCATGCCAGCTTTATGGGAACGATTTTACAACTTTCGAAAGGCAGAGGGAATGTTCTGGTCAGTGAGCGAAACCTGGCTCCAGGTATCCCTCTAGGACGCAAACTAAATCACTGCTTTGAGGTGCTTTGGAGCATCACCCTCATATTAGTCGGGCGATATATGAAGATTCTTATTAGTTTGATTGACAGCAAGAGCTATTTTCCGCAGGCTTCCACTCAGATGGCCTCCCTCTTGACTTTGGAGTGTTTGCCGACCTGTTTACGCCATTTTAGATGTGTCAAACTGCGGTAATTGTCCTTTTTTTGTAATGCGGGGGGATCTGAAGTCAGGGAACTAATGTATATCTCAGTGTCGCATTTCATCCCAAGGCCCAAAGATATGGGCCAAATTCGCCCGGTTTCCCCCACTTATCCCCTCCTCTCGAGATGCGATAAGGCTTAAAAAGGGGTACATTCATTTACCTGGGGGTTGGGGCCTTTGGGCGGTTTTTTTTCTCCTTTAATTTCGACAGGCATGATAATTGGCAAACTATTATAGGTCAGCTTAGAATATGACTCTAATTCATGGTTACCCATTCTCGCACCACAGTTTTGTACAATAAAAATATATTCATTTTCCTACGACACATGAAATAAACCCCACTGCAGGAATGATACATTAAAAGTACAGAGAGGGGAGATCCAACCCAGCCCACCCCATCCCGCACCGCGCTTCCCAGCACTTCCCCGCCCTCACCACCCCACCTCAACCATATCGGGTTGCCCGTTCTCGATAGTGGTCCCTATCCTCCTCCCACACCAAGGGCCCCACATTCGCGAATGCCTTTTCAGGGTCCTCCGCCGCAGCCATATCCTGCATGTTGCTAGTATTCTCACCTTCCCTGGACTGGCCGGTTAAAAAGACAGAATTGCTGCCTCTTTCACTAATGCGCCGAGATCCTTCCCACTAACACAACATCAGTATGGAAGAGTGAAGGTAGATTGAGGAAGACTGACCTGAAATTCCCACACCTGCTATCCCTCGCAACTTTTGGATCGCCTATCGGGCATGCGGTTAGGTTTGTGGATGGATGGCATATGCTTATAGGGCATAGGGTTTCTGTTAGCGTTGTTACCCGTTGCCATGGATATTCGTTTTGTTTCTTTCACACCCTATGCCATTAGGTATGGTCCTTTGTTAGAGGTTCATGAGAGTCCTGGCTTGTTGTGGATCATGGAGGATCATGATTTGTTAGGATGGCGTGGTTTAGTGTTCATGGTGTTTCTTTTGGTTTCCAGAGTTGTTATGTGTTCGGAGATATATATCACCTGTTCGGTCATTAGCTAGGAGAGGGGTGAAGGATGGATGACGGATTCTTTGACCACACTTCCACGCCTGACTACTCATTGAGCCTATTCTTATCGCACTTTTACTGCTTCATTTCCCCGTGCCTTCCTTCACACTTCATCAGATCGACGTTGGAGAGCGGTCTCTTTTTGGTGATAGTTTCCAAAATCTCCACTTTCTCCTCCGCGCTTGGAGGGCTTACAAACAAAAGCTTGTCCAATCTCCCTAGTCCGAGTATTGCCAGATCGATGACATCGGGTCTATTAGTTGCCACAATCACATAGATTCCCTTGCGGTCACTGAGTCCATCTAATTCTGCAGCAAGAGCATCCAGTACATGAAAGGTGGATTCCGAAGGATCGGCATTGCGACGAGGAGCTGGGACATCCAATTCATCAAAAAAGATAACACACGGAATGGATTCTCGGGTCCATGAGAAAACTTGACGAACAGTCCGCTCTGATTCCCCGACGTCCTATGCTGGTCAGTAGCAGGCCTTACAATTGGGGGATATTGTGAACGGAATTCAAACCTTGCTAAGTAACTCCGATCCCAGTATGCTGATGGAATTTGCCCCACACTCGTTTAGAATGGCCTTTGCTAGCAGGGTCTTACCGCCCCCCGGAGGACCCCAAAGGAGTACACCAGTTGGCCCAATGATCCCCATCCTAGCAGAAAGTTCAGGCCTCTTGATCGGCAGCACGACGGCCCCCTGCCTTTCAACCCTGAGTGATTCAAGGGCCCCGATATCCGCCCAGGAAACGTCTGGAACCATTGCAAAGTCCTCTCTTTTGGATGAAGGTTGAATTTCCGGAAGGGCGGCTGGAAAGTCTGCGGGGGTTATATAGAGTGAGCCTAGCTGCTCTTCCGTAAGTCGACCCGGATATGCCGTGAGGAGGCGGATTTGAGGTCCCAAACCATGACTCTGGAGCAATGAGTACGGGTACTGTAGCTGATAGAGGGCGGTCGACTTGATCCATGCCCATGTTCGCTAAATCACCTAACTGGCCAATGGTTGTTACCCCCAAAGGGTTGGTGGTAGCTAGTGGCGTTTCAAGGGTCCCATATATTCGTCTCATTGCTCCCGCGATCGCCTCTACCACCAAAGCATTTAGATCAGCTCCAACAAACCTGGGGGTTGTTTTGGTCACATGTTTAAAGTCAAAATCTCCTGATAACCTCAATTTCTCGCACAGCACCCTCAGGATCCTGTAGGGCATAAGGCATAATTAGCAAATTAGTCCACATTTGGGGAATGAATATTAAAAGCAATCTGGGAAAATACTTCTCTTTTCCGACTTCATCTGGCACCTTAAGGCAAATTTCCCTATCAAATCTCCCCGCTTTTCTCAATGCTGGATCCAGGCTGTCGGGTCGGTTTGTCGCACCAATAATCATGACGGGTTTCCCACCAGTCTTCTCCAATGTAAGACCTTCCCTACAGGTCGACATCTGGGCAACCATTCCTATCTCCATTTCCTCCTGGGTGTTGTCCCTGTTCGGTGTTACAGCGTCTATCTTATCTATAAATATTGAGCAGGGGGCTTTTTCCCGAGCTTCCGCAAACATTTCCCAAAGCTTCTGTTCCGATCCCCTAGAAATTCCCAATACAAGGGAGGGTGCGGAGATAGCAATAAATGGTACCCGAACCTCTGCGGCAACAGCACTAGCCAGCACAGTTTTACCGCAGCCGGGTGGTCCATGGGGAAGTACATCGCGAGGCAGCTGCACTCCAATATGCAGGTAAATCTCCGAATAAGCCAGAGGGATAGCGATAAGCTGCCGGATATCACCCCCCGATAGCCTCTTCGATGCCGCCAAGGTGGATGTCCCTGGGTGGCTCGTGAGGGTCGTTTTGTTTCCGATGTTTTACAGATTCGCCATCTTTGACCGGCCAGCGTCCCTTTCATTTTCGGGGTGTTGATGATGACGGTAGAGTGTTACCGGCTACTCTCTCATCCACTGTGTTTGATCCCCAGTGGAGGCTTGAGCATTAGTATAATTTCAACGACTATCGTGGTACAGTACCTTTGATTCCATAAAACCATCTCCGTTGAGTCCCTTGGACTTGCCCCCGCCACTATCCACACTATCGCCCTCGCCCTCGCCCTCTTCATCTATAGCAAGCACCATTCGTTCAAGCTCTTTGATTAAGGATTGCCTGTTTCCAGCCATTGCGAGCTTTTGCCATTCCTGAAATGGGGTCGTAGGATGCTTGTACCGTTGCGTTTGGCCAATCTGTGGTTACCGTACGGGAAGGGGGTGGGGTCTTTGCAGAGTGCTGCGGCAGATGCCTTTGGGAAAAGGTTCGTGAAGGGCTAACTCAACCCGGAACCGGGTTTGAATGATTGGGAGGATGATGGAAGGGAAAAAAATTAAATTGGGGAGGGAGTAAGAGTATCTCAAGTCTTCCGTCTTCCCCGTCTCGTCTCTTGATTGACCTGCCGTTTGACCACGAGGGGAGAACACCCCTCCCTTTATACCCCCCGGATCGTAAGTATTCGCAGCAGGTTTCCCGGCATACCAATCCTCTCCGAAATGATCAACGATTTCGTCTCCACGACCACAAAGGCGATTACGTCCCCAATGATACCTAGTCACAGTACGTAACCAGAGCACGTGGCGACGGTGCGTAGTGATAGTGCCTAGTGATGGTACGTAATTGAAGGTGCAATGGCCGTCAGCTAAACCTTTTCGTGAAGTATACCAGTACGTTCACGTGAAATGGAAGAATCGAATCTGGCCTCTTTCCTCCTCCGCCAATCCCCTCATCTGTTTGCAGGTTTCACGTCTTTTCAGAGAGGTTAAGGACCTCGTTTGACTTCGGTCTACCCTCTCACCTTGGCTACCAGTCCCGCTATAGCTCGTATCTCCACGCCGAGATTTAATATTGCATATACCGGTACCTGTACTCGAGCAGAAGGATACTTACACGCAAACTACTAGTAAGTCATGATTCAATGGGCCTCGGATTCTGGTGTGTCATTTTCGTTGGTCAGCTCCATCACTTGCTTTGCGTGCCAGTAGCATGAAAGAAAGAATTGGTTCCAAACTGCCCAAGCCCCATCTCCACTACTCGAGTATGTCACCGAAGGTATAGTAGGAAATAAAATCCTACGTACTCCGAGTGACGCAGCAGGGAGTAGAGTACATATAAAGTCCTGGCTCCACCTCAGAGGATATGCAGTGAAGCCCCCCTTCGGAGAAATTATCCACGTTGACAATGCGTGCTCCGGATGCTATCAGTGTCGTTTTTATCTGGGGTTTTATGGGCCAAAGTAATTGGTCTCGAACTACCCCTGCGGAGCTTAGCGCCGTGAATTCTGTCACTATTGTGCGCTCGAGTTATCATGAGGAAAGGGGTAGTCTGCTACTGTATTCCTTTTTTTGCGGGATAAACAAACAAAACCAGTCGCCGCCCAGGTTTGTAAGAACCCACAGTTAATTATTAACGGATCAGTGAATCCCAGCTTTTCGAACCCACACGTAGCACCATATTTACCCCCACAATCCACTATCGAGAAGCAGCAGAGCCAAACTTCAATAAACTTATCTAAGCAGGTTAGCGAAATTAAGCACACCAGTTAGCAAGATCCGACAGCTTTAAACCGTTTAAGCTATACCGCGCTAGGTAAACACCAGAGGTATTTTGCCCCTGACCGCGGAGACTAAAGGCTTGACAAAGATAGTGGACTATCCTAGTTAGCACAGTGTTGCATTCCCGATGCCCTCAACACCGGGGGACGGGTGGTGTGGCAGCCATCCATAAGGCTGTGGGCGGAAGCTATGCGCCGGCTTGTGTGGTGTTGCTGCAGCGTCTGGAGGAAGTGGTTATTTGCTCATGAGGATCAGAAAAAAAGGATCCTAAAACTCCCCAAAGAGGCACCCAAGGCGCCATTCTCGGACCCCCATCATAAAATATCACTCGTGGAGTTACAACTCATACCTACCGTACGGCACTGTAACCGAGGGGAATACAAGGAAGCGAGCCTTTTTTTTTTTTGAGCCCTGGATCCACCTTCCCACCTCGCTCACTCATGAGGGCTTCGCGTGGATACGATGCTTTACCTCCCCTCGCGCTATCGCACCACCCATCGAGCCCCTAGCGTGAACGATTGCCCGTCCATGGTCAACCGCTCCGATTAGGCTGCCGGGGCTTGAGTCGTACGGCACTGTATGGTGCGAAGTGCATAAAACGTACACCTGGGTGGGTGCACCCATGTAACGCTTGTATTTAGGTAGGGTTAAGGGTTACAAATACCAAAAAGAACTTTGCAAGGTGGAAAGTTGAACTTGGATCCAGATCAGGTTTTTTTGTATAGATTCACAATACTATAAACCATTGAATTTGATATAAATTACAATAATAATATAATCAATAGGCCAATTTCATATCCATCTATGCGATTTATACCTTCTGTTAATTAACCTCTTATACTTAGCAGAACCATATATGATATTGGTTCAATATGTCTCCATTATCCAATCAGTCCTTGCCAACCACTTCCAGATCAACTTGTTTGACACTCCTGCTAATACTTCAGGGACAAGGCATTTGAGTGACTCAAAGTCATATTCACAGTTGTTACATGTATAGACTTTAGCTACACCCCAGAAGTATTCAATAAAGTTCAGCTCACAATGGAAAGCTGAGTAGAATATGACCTCATATCCAGCAGCTAGAATAATCTTCTCAATTTGACTTTTCTGATTTTGAAAGTCAGGCTGTGCTGCTAGAAGAGCTTAAGTACAGTAATTTCCTCCCTCCAAACATTGTAGATTCAACTTAAAAGTCTTTCCTGCAGCAGATTTGATAGAATATTGAGTGCAAAAATATGGTTGATTCTGGGGCCATAGTTCTCTCTCGATAAGTATAACCTTTAGTCCCTTTAGAACTCTATTGGGAAATATCATAGCCTGAATATATCCACCTGCAGGATATTTCTCATCCAGTACAAAAGTGTCTTACATTGTTCAGCAGTTTTTACCCCCTGGTGCCAAGTTCATTTCCAATACACAGAGAGCCTTTACAGTATATTTGCAGTGATTGTGTAACTTGCTAAAGGTAAACAATACTTTGCAACCTGAAAACTGTGCTTTAAAACAGGATATTGCTTTCTCAATAATCTGCTGTGATAACTGATCTTCATTCCACTTGATTTTTCCCCTACACTTCAGTATGACTGCTGCCTCTCCATCCTCTAAACTTCCTATACATGTCGAGAAATCTGAAACATATAGGCCTTGACCAGGACCTTTTTTCCCCAATGGTTTGTGCAGATAATGGACCAAGATGTAATATCAACTATTATTTGAATTGAATGTATATTCATTCTGTATTACCAGGATTATAGGCTGAACTTTTCCAGACTCATGAAGTGGATTTGAGACAATATTGAGCTCTGTATTTCATGCTATAAGCTCTTATTGGTATGCTGCTATCCTAGTCAGAAATATCTCATCCTGATATTTCTTAATAAATGGTCTTTCATGACTATTATTATAGATTCCCTTTTAATATTCCTTGTACTTGAATCCAAGTTTTTTGCAGTCATCTAGTTGCTATTAATAAAGAGAGAACTCTTTCAACTACTTATGCAATATTGCTGACAGAGCAATTAGAAACATTGAGATTAGTTCTAGTAGCTTCAGAATTCCAATAACGAGTAATTGCTCTCACTAGTCTACAGGATATAAGTTTTATATTTGAATTACTAGCCTTATTTTTACTTTACTAAATTTGACAACTATGTTGTACTTACTATTACCAACAGATTGAATATACTGATGTGCAGCTAACATTGTTTCAGGATCTTCCAGTTGGCTTAGAAGTGTATGGTGCTTTCCCAATTTGGGCTTTGGAATTTGACATCTTGTAACTTATTCTATCTTATGCTTTACAATTCTTCTCCATACTTGTTGTCCTTATCCTCCACCCTCTACCCTCTTTTGTACCAATTGCTTATAGGTAAGAAGTGGATTTTTTGCTCCTGTAAACAAATCATCTCCCTGTAAGACATTATACTTATTTTTAATATGTAACTTCAAGAAAAGATACACCTGATAATGCCAGGTAAAGTATTTTCCTATAGGTCTTTTTTGTTAATTGTTCTTCATATTCATAATAAGCTTAGCAATTTCATTAATTGCCTTCTCCAATATCTCATATCAGATTGTACAGGGTTGTCCTAATACCAAACGCTTAGGCTATTTATCGTAGGCAAGTTGAAGTCTCTCTGAGACAATTCTCAGGTTTTAGATTTCTATCCCTGGATTCTGATTTTCAGGTTCATCAGGATTGGTATTTGGAGATACTGGTATTGTAACTTGAGCTAAATCTTGCTACTATTGTTTACACTTTCATTTTTGGTCCCTGTGGACTCACAATATATTAGCACTTGGTAGTGTATTGGAAACCTCAGTTTAGAAACTCTAAATCAGTACTTCTTTAGTTTACATACTTCTACAAATGATGTATCAAGAACCTTTTTAATATTTTATAATTAAAATTTGATACAAAGCTATAGAGACTTACACCTTATATGGTTTTCATTTGTCAAATTTGCTCATAACACAAGTGACTTTTTTGACTATTTTAATTAACATGCTTTTCTGCAGGTAAAGCATCCATGCTGTTTTAGAACTTCAAACTGAAGTTAAAAAGGAAGAAGATTTAAAAAGATAGTATTAATGGTAGTCGGTGGCTAAGGTTTTTAGATATTTAGCTTTTTACTTTATAATATAAGTTTACCTTCTGTCTATAACTACACCATACCTATCATACTATATTGAAAATATGTACAAAAAAAAAACCTGATCTGGATCCAAGTTGAACTTTCCACCTTGCAAATTTCTTGCTGCATTTGTAACCCTCAACCCTAGCCAAATATAAGCATTGCATGGGTGCACCCACCCAGGCGTACGTTTTATGCGCTTCGCACCATACCCGCGCGTTTGTTAGTCTGCCATGATCGTGTGCATTTCAAGCAACTTCATCGCCTTCCGTACCCCCGGACGATCGCACACTTGAATCACAGGTACCGCGCAGGGCTTTTTGTGCTCTACGCACATTGTGTTTAATGAGATCGCTCTACGCTCACGTGGGCCCGCGGCGTGTAGAAAAGGGCTCTGCACCTTGGCTTGTGCTCCCATGCGATGGTGCTCATCCGCGGGCGGGCCCACTGCACTCGTACGGATACAAGTAGCATGGCAAAAGCTCCGACAGTGGGGTTGGCAGGAGGGTACAACAATTCAGGTTTGTACGCTGTGCCGAGGGCTTTCTGCTGAGATGGGGGGTTCGGGGGTAAGAAAAGAGGCCACGCTAGCTCCTGCAGAGCTGTGAGAAGAGGGGGGGGGGGGACAAGGCGGGGGAAACGTTAAGATGTAGTGTGAGCTGAACCGTCGTTGCTAAATATGATACGAGTACGGTGAGCTGCTGTGGGTGGTCGGTAATGTGGACCCGACTTTTAGGGGGTGCCCCCTAGCAACCCGGATGAGATATTGGTGAAGATTATCACGTCTTCACCAAGCCCCCTCCCCGAAAAACATCTCTGCACCCTACACGAGAGGGGGCGGAACGGGAGTAACACGCAAGGGGCCAATTACTCGAGTATACCATTAACTAAAGCCTTCTCGGGCCAGGGGAAAGCCCGGCGAATCGGTGGAGAGGGGAAGAAGTGATGTATCGAATTATTTCGTCAGCAGGCGGGAAGAGCGAAACGGGGGGGACTAATTTGTAGCTGAGAAGAGGAGAAAGCTAACCCAGGACTACCGCTAACAAGCTTGACGGGCGGTCGGGTATTGATTTGCGACTGAGTCGGTATAGAGTTTGGACTTCGGTGACAAACAGACAATGGAACACAACTAGGGGGTATGGGCGGCTATTCCCCGAATCCGACAGCTGTTGGGCTACCGTGCTAGTGTTGTTTGAGGCGGGCTTCTGGAGCGGAAGACAAATTTCCCGAGTGATGCTTGGTGAAGACATCTCTACTGGCCAGGATAATGGTTAGTCTTGCATGACGGGGAGCTTGCGTTAGATTGATGTTAACATTTCTGGTGTGAGGGAATGCAGAGGCACTCCCAGCCATATCCTTGCTCTAACTTATATTTACAAACCGATTATGCCCCAAAATCCACCAAAACGATACATTTCCCAGAGAATACAGACTCATCGTACAGACTCATCATAAGCTCTCACTCGTTTGAATAATCTCCTCCTCTGAGATATCAGCCGCTTTCCTCTTTGCCTTCCTCTTCTTCCCATTCTCCTGCCAATTGCCCTTCTTCTCTACATATCTTGCGTTGAGAACCTTGATATCCTCCATCCGTTTTCTCTCTAAGACAGGAATATACGTCCCTCTAAACAACGGCTCGTGGCCGCCCTCGACCAGGATCTGTGACTTGCCCTTGGCTTCCCACTTTGCTACCCCCATTTTCTGGGTGGCTATGGAAAACTCTCCCAAACCGTGCATCGGGGGTGCGCTCTGGAGCGCAGGATTTGAAGCCGGATCCCCGTTTGCGGAAACAATCTTCATCAGCCCACTTGTTAGTATCTCGTCGATCTTAGATTTATGCCATTTAGACCAGACGTCGTCAAGGATTCCATTGCGACCTCCCACCCCGGTTCCACATGCGTACAGCCATTGCAGCATCCCGCCCGGGAAGACGCAATCCCAGAGAACGAGGGCCCTGTCGGCGGCCATCTCGTACATTGGCTTCCGAGGATTTTTGGGGATGTCCAGCATTTCAGTGACCAGACTAGGTTGTTCTAGCCCCTGGGCGATCAAGAATAAGATGGCAATCATGTTTCGGACTTGGTGCCAGAGAAATGCCGACCCATGGAGTTCAAAGTAGTACACTTTTGGACTGTTTGGTGATGATTGCGGTAGCTCGACGATATCCGCGTGATGGATTATCCGGTCGAAACGGGTAATTTGCTTGCTTGGGTCAAGTTTGCAAAAGTTTCTGAAGTCGTGGTTGCCAATGTAGAGTTTTGCGGCTTCACGCATTTTGTCTATGTCTAAGCTTCCAACTGTAGAGTTTGGTGAGGGTGCTAGGGCGGGGTTTGTAAAGAAGTATCGGTAGTGTCTTTGCTGGCAGTTGAACCGAGCCGAAAATCCAGGCGGGGGATGTGGACACCAAGCTAGAGCTCTAATATCTTTCGGAAGCAGTCGATTCAAGACCTGTAGATATGGAAGTTCATCCTTTTCATCGTCAAATTCAGTTTCCCCTTTCTCCCCCCCATCGTCCCCTTCCGCGACGTCATCGGTAGGTTTTTTGGGCAGCGGCCTGTTACTGCGTACTCGAACACCAATAACCTGCCCAAAGGCGGAGACCCCTGTATCGGTTCTACCGCATTTTGAATACTCGGCCACTTCATCACCAGGCCATCCAAGCACTGTTTCTTCCTCACCTTCAATACCGTTGCTGGGCACTAGCCGAGCCTTTAATAAGGCTTTAAATATATGCTCTTCGATGGTGTTTGTGGGGTTGGGGCTATTCGCATGATACTCGAAACCTGTGTAATTCCCGCCCAGATATGCTATCCGCAGGGCAATACGTCGGGTGGAGTATAGAGAAGGGTCGAATTTCCGCTTGGGCTTTTTGGGATGTATCACTTTAATCCTAGGCACCATCAGTGCTATCCGGGGAAAGGGCCAAGAGGGTGGCTCCCTTACTTATCCTGCTTTCCCTCCAATTCTAGGATCCGTGCTATCAAATCCTTTTGGGTCCAACTGGAGTATATTTTCTCTCTCGTTTGCTCCATTGTCAGACGGAGTTGTGATATTGACGTTGTGAAGAAGCGAATACGGAGGGGGTGAGTAGAGGGACTGTTGAGCCGCAGGGACGTTACCCCTCTGGCGGGTAACATGCAGGTTGGAGGTGGTCAGGGTTTGGATTGAAGATGAAGGATTTTTTCCTCCTCCGGTGACATGAATGAATTAGACGAGGGGGCTCGGGAAAGGAATAGCGTGTCGCATCATATTTTGTTTATCGCATCATGGCGGGTTAAAGCAGCGCTGGTGGGGTGCGGTACCGGTAGGTACGGTAGGACGCAGGGAAAAAAGGGAAAAAGGGGGAAAAGGAGTAATATCATAATATTATGATGTGGTGTTCTTAACCCAGTTACCTTTCACTTGACGAGCCTTTTCCTTCATCGCCCACCTGGAGAAGTGGTGTCTGTATCATACCGCCTCAGGGGAAACTCGGAACAGCCACAGAACCTGTTTAAAGCCACTCCCGCCATATCATCAACGGTAGGAATGTTGAGCTCTGCCAAAGGAGATGGCCAAAGTATCGCACCGGTGTCGTAGAGAACTGCAGCACGTATTGTCTGTTGCATACCCGAGTATGCACCCGGTACCCTGCCTGATGTTTTTGTTATGAGAAAGATTGTCACCAAGTTTACCTTCGCCGAGGCACTCCATGGGAAAAGTTTCTCGTTACCAGGCCAATCCAGCGTTAACAGGCTTTGGAAGTGTTGCAGGGATTCACTCTCTGGAGAGAAAGGAGCGAGATCGATTGGGATTGTTGGTCCGAAATTATTCAATCTCCTCCATTCTCCTCCCCCTACTAGACTCGGACCGCAGGCTTCACGGTGAACCCTCCCACAACAATTTTCCTCTTCAAACACCGACACCTGTCCCGATCCCG
Source organism: Tuber magnatum (assembly GCA_003182015.1). NCBI lineage: Eukaryota > Fungi > Ascomycota > Pezizomycetes > Pezizales > Tuberaceae > Tuber > Tuber magnatum. The sequence goes on from PYWC01000057.1 coordinate 689,398, forward strand.
TGCGTACAAGTACAGTACTGTCCGCCACAGAGCCTCCTCCTGTTCCGTCTTCCCCTCCCCCCACTCATTCCCACCCCTTTTCTAGATAAACTTTGCTCTTTTCTCTCTCTAGATGTTGACCCAGAAGCCGTAGCGGGGCTTCCTGAATTCGACTTGGTCAGGAAGATCCAAGTTCTTCCATGAGTAGCTTTTCATGCGGCCTCTGTAAGAGCCTCCTAACTTTCGACCCCCCGTTGCTTCATAAGCTTTTTAACCTGCCTCCCCTTACATCATACGTACTGAACTTTATCTCGTCGTTAGGGTACTGACGATCGTGGTTTTTATTGCCGGATACATTACTGCTCGCTTTTCACTTATAACCCAAGCGATAGATCTGGGCTATTTCGCCTGGGATCACGGAGTTTTGGTTCGTCTGTTTCACGAGTCTCTTGGCTTAGGAAGCTTAATTTCACCCCCCGTACTTCAGGCTCACTCATGCTTTGGTTCGAGATTTTTTAGGGACGGGCTACAAAGGGTTTTTTAATTTTATCGTTGTTTTTCTTCTTGTTCTTTATACCTATCGAAAGAATTGCCTCGAGGGAGATAAGTTTGGTTCGTCCTTATCATCATCCCCACCGTCATGGTTTGGCTCGGTCACAAGCGAGTTTCGCGCTGACGTTGCATTTTCGCCTTATAGCAGACGCGGAGCGGAAGTGCCATTTCGGCTAGAGAGCAGTTGCGCCGTAGGGGGAGTTTCTATTGATGGGTTCGAATGGCTTGATGCGTGTGTTCTGGCCTTTGGATTTTCAGCGCACCAACCAGCCAGGGGTATTGGTGGGATGGAGGAACTCGGAGTTGGACATATTTGTGGTGGATATACTGAATGGGGTCGATGTGGGTTTCTTCCGTGGGAGTGGATCGATGGAGGGATAGGATCGGTTTTTGCACTTGAGGCTGATTTGGGGAAATCAGAACAGGAGGGTCGCGAAAGAATTGAGTTCACGGAGTCTTTACCGGAAATCTCTACATTCTGTCGAACGGATATTTGAGCTCTGCGGCAGAACAGAACTTCATGTTCTCGGGAGTGTCAATGAAGAACCGGGTCCATTGTTTCAACCAGACCACATATACGCTTTTACCGATAAGTCATGCAGATACCCTCAGATATTCTGTCCGCCGGCCAGCGGGATCGATTTCCAAGTGATACTGTTTCAGAGACCACACCCGCGGCGGATGCAGTATTTATCCTTGACCCCTATATCGCTGGCTCTGGAGGATCGGATGACGAACGGAGGTATTGGGGATGGTGATGATACGATTGAGGAGCGACGGGAGAGGGAGCGGAAGGCTGAACTGGTGGAGAAACTGAAACTTCACTCGGTGGTCCAGCCCATGCCGACTATGAAGGAAAAGAGTTTGCAGATGATAATTGATCAGGTCAACTGCTCGCATGAGATGAGGCAGTTGTTGAAGGAAAATGTTGGGCTTATAATGTCTAGACGCTCCAGAAGGAGTCTCAGTGTCAGTGAAAGAGTGGTAGAATCTGCGACATCGCTGTGGAGGATTGTGTTGAAGGGGTTAATGGATACGGCAAAGTTTTTGTGGCCACTTGCTACCAAGCTGTTTGTACTGATGATATTGATTTGGAGGTTGGTCGCAGAGACGCTTCTAAGGGTGCTGGAATGGAGGTTGCGACCCGAACTGGCGGCATTGAAGGACATTTCTGCCACAGGTAAGATTTTCTCTGGTATCCACAACAAGCCTTATCGCTCTTTCTGCCTACTGAACGGGTGGCAGAGCTGAAAGAAGGCTTAGCATTTGCGGGTGAATTAGATTATTAATTATTCCTCAGCCCAGCAGTTCGATATCCGTCTTCAACAGTTTTGCTATTGGCCTATACAATATGTAACTCTACGCCGACGAAAAGCCGACTGGGACAGTGTCACCACATCTCATCCGGATTATATTCGGTTTTACAACAGCTTGTGGCTTGTTGCCAATGATGTTATCATTGGGATTGCTTTGGGTTCTTACATAATCGAGAACGCGAGTGGGGTAGCATACCAGATAGATTATTACTTAAGGGTATATGTGCTTGATCCCCTAAGGAAATATCACGCGTCTAACCTCTTCGCAGGCCTATACAGTCGAGGGCATGAAAGCAATGATAAGCTGGCTGATGGAACGCCCCGGCGGTTTGAAGCTCAATGACGACTTGGGGAACTTTCTCGGTGACCTATTCCTCTGGGTCATAGATTACTGGGCAGATACTATGACAAACATTAGACCGCATCTTCCTGGCGTAATCTATGCTATTGGGTTTTCTAGTTTTGCGGGTGCCTCAATGCCTATAGCCTTGTTCTCGGATCTTCTTTCCATCCTAACCTTACACGTATATTCCTTCTACATTGCATCCGCGCGCATCTACAACTGGCAGTTAACCATCATAATATCTCTCTTCCATCTATTCCGCGGAAAGAAACGGAATGTTCTCAGAAATCGAATCGACTCGTGCGATTATGACCTTGACCAGCTGCTCATTGGCACTATCCTGTTTACCTTGTTAATATTCCTACTGCCCACGGTTTTGGTGTTTTACTTTACCTTCGCATCTGCCAGGATGGCTATAATAATGTTGAAGGCTGCACTAGAAACTCTATTGGCCTGCCTCAACCACTTTCCGCTATTTGCACTCATGTTGCGGGTAAAGGACTCGAAGAGACTTCCGGGCGGTATCAGGTTCGAATTGTTGGATACGGTCGCTGTTGTCAAAGGGTTTAAGAGGAGCTATGAGATACCTCCGCTTTCTTATATCAATTTGAAGGTAATGGATCCGTCGATAATCTTGCTATGCGAATTCAGCTAACGAACCTATCAGTCAACCCCGCTACCGTTCGGTGCGATGTTCCACCAGTATTTCCAGCTAGGCCAGCGAATCCGAAAACACTATGTCTCGCCCCATGTTATCCTATGTTTAATGACTGGCCGCTTCGTGCCGCCTATTCACAGAAAAAATCTGTATTCAATGCAATATAGCATGCTTCCAACAAGGCGAGCGGGCATGCTAGAACTATGGATCAGGCTTACGGAGGATCGGCCCGGAAATGGATCTGTGCCTGCCAATGGAAAAACCTTTCGCTGAAGGATAAGGAGGAGTTTTCTACCGGCTTCCTCTAACTACGTTGGGATGCAGAAATATTTGGTTTTGGTTTTCGGATGTGAAAGGTGTGCACAGGAGTTTTGTTCTTCGATTTTCGATTCCCCATTTCTCTCTTTCTTAACAACCAGCTTCGATACATAACTTTTTTGATGTCACGTAAATACTGGGCGGTAGCGGATTGAAAGATAGTGCAAGTGTTTGGTTAGTACGGATTGTTGGATTTCACCGTGATTATGTTAGTGCTAGCTGCTTTGTGGGTATCGTCGTTCACGACCTTTCCAGATTTGTATGTGTGAGCGGATATTGCGATCCCAATATCTTTTCAGAGCCTTTCGAGTTGTTGCGAGATAGTTATGCAGTTATCACAAGAGCGCTGTGATCTTATCACCACCCCCTACCAACACAGCGCAGCAATTCGTGGTATGCGACGGGCCGATCATTCACTACACCCACTCCCCTCCCCTCCGCTACGACCCCATCCCCGCTGACTGAAAAAAGGCCCAGCATTGAATCTCATACAAAGTTGCCTTGAAGCCAAGCTTGGTGTTGAAATTCTGCGGGTATATGGGCTGATCTCCACACTTTCCACCTCTGCTCCTGCTCCTTTCTTCTTCGCCGCATTTGCCCCCTTACTTTTGTTCTAGAAGTCTTTTAAGTTGTGTATGTTCTGTGTTTGAGTCTTTTTTTACCCCACCCTTCCTCTGAAGTTTGTTGATGCTCACAACTTAATGTGGAATGGGCTACACAAAGGAAGTTTCTCCTCATGAAATCTATAAAATCTAACCAGCTACGGTATTACGTCGTCAAGCAATAAGTAAATGACTGGTATCTTCGTTACGGAAGGGCTTCATAGTCTCCTATCAATTTTTCCTTTTTCCCTTTTCTATCCTTAGCTTCTACACGTTGGTGCTAATAAGTGGAAGTAGATATCGAAAAGTAACTTAGACGTGTACTGTTTGTTTGTCTGTTTGTTTGAAGTTGTAGATGTTCAGAGATGGCATTGTATTAGATGGGGATAGTGAGCCCTTCCTCTTTTCGCCGGAGTTGGTGATGCCGTGGTGTTAACACCTTAAGCGCAACACCCCAGCCAGGGAAAGGCTCTCCTGCCCGAGTGCCAACTTCAAGATCCGGCCCACTTGACCTGAGTATGCTCTATAATCACCCTCAAATTCAGAAAACATGGCAAACCGGTTGATGAGTTATGGGTGCTCCTTCGGAGTCCTTACTAAGCTGGTAGGTACTGTACATTTCGGCGGTCGGTGATAGTTATGGGGGGTAATCTCTTTACCATTAGTATTGAGAAGGCATTCCCATATGTTTATTTCTCTCCCCCCAAGAGATTCATTACCTGTCTGATTACCGTGATAACCTATTTCCCCGCTATGCAGCGAACTCTGAAGTTCTGGTGTACTGGACAATGCAACTTCACTGCTCTGCTCAGTGCACCATACCAGTGCCCCTCCTTCCCAGAATGTGTGCTGCATATCTTACTTTCTATAGAATACTCTGCTACCTTCATATGACTTACCTTTCCTTATTTGTATTCACATTTTCTCAATCAACAAATATATACTCCTATACCTGAAGGGATAGGATCCTAGCACTCTGATAGTACAGTGCCCTGCATGAGGTTACAATTGACTAAACATATTTCTTGCTGTATTGTCTCTTTTATTTTTGCACTTACTATTAAAGACAAAGTTCCCCACTATGCAAGGTATTGTGAATATAGTAAAATATCTAGATGCCTGTAATGTGTTCGCGCCAGGGCACTAATCACATAGCAGTATGATAGGAGCAGATGGCCACTTGATCAACAAGAGGTGAGCACTACTTACTAAAGCATGCTTCAAGAGGTTGTAGTAGGAGATCAAAAGTAACTGTTCAGCCAAGTATATTAGAAATACTGTTAGTTGAAGTCTGTTGTTTCAATTGTGGAAATCAGTGGTATTTAAATACAACTTATCATTTATAACCAGTATGAGTGATTTCATAAAACCTTGTATGTATCAAATTCTAGTATACAAAATAATTCAAGTATCAACTAATGCTGTAAAACCAAACATAAAATATTATATGTATCAAATGACACTGCACCAAACAATACAAGTATCAAGTAATACTGTAAAACCAAACATAAAATATTGTATGTATCAAGCAATACTACAAGAGACAATACAAGTATCAAATGATACTGTAAAACCAAACATAAAACTGATCTAGTACCAGTATGGGTTACACTTCCCAAACAAAATAAAAATTTACTAAATAAAAAAAACAAAGAAATTTCTAATAGTTGGTAAACCTGCATTTCTCTAGAAAGTCTCTATATGACCCATTCTTATCATTATCGCTATCGTATAATATTTCTATTTCATCCTGCAATATCCACTCTGCATTTTCCCACTATCTCTCCAGAAATTTCACACATGATGCTTTGTGCACAAAATATCTGCTCTCCCAATATTCTGTTGAATCCACCCAATTTCATATCTGTCTATTCTCCAAACCATCTATTTCAATATCAACATATTCATGTTCTATGCAGTAGTTGATATAGATAACTTTAAAATAAGTAGTATATAGGATCATACCATGGGGTACTAGCAGTCCCACAAACTGGTAGCGTGGTCTTAGGTTGACTTCCTCATAGCTTAACACTATTAAGATAGTTTGGATAAACAGTAATTATTTTCATGTGATACGGTGGGTTGGTGGGAGGTATTTTCTTCATTCTCGCTTAGGTGTTCTAGTGGCAAAGGTGGGTATTTAAGTTTATTTTCCTTGTTCTATATATATATTTCGCATTTCTCCATGCTTAGGTAGCACCTACTGCCAAACCAAAACATGTTTGATATAGTTGTTCTCCATATTTGTCTAGTTGATATGGTTGTTATTTCACAATATTTGTTATAGATGTTCATGAATAATCAGTTTGTCATAAATGATTTAGGAATAATATCACAGTTCACCAACTATCCTATTAGCTAAGAGTGCAGTCTTTAAGATACTTGCTCATAGTTTGACATCTTAAGGCTATTGGATGGTAGGATACTTTCAGTTAGGTCCTATAATCAACAACTTTTTCAAATACTTTGCTTTTGTCTTCATTACTCATAAAGTTGCTGTGAAAAAGTGCTGCCCAAAACCTGTCTCATATGTTATCACTATTGTCAGGCTGGAGCCTTTGAATATCTGGTAGTGTTAGGCTCCAGTCCACTGTTACATAGTTTATCATAGGGGGTATCCTATCACCTAGCTTATTCTCACTTCACTACTAGTTTACAAGTTCTAATATATTTCCCAATCCTTTCAATGGTTTCCAACTGTTCTCAATTTTAGAGTATCCTGCTCATTTAACTAAGAACTGGTCAGAATCATATCTTTTTCAATAGTTGCACATGTCTTCCAACTCCTATTGCATTTTTTTTTCATTTACCATAATTGGAGCCTGCTGTTCATTGCTTCTTCTCAGAAATATAGCGTTGTGGTTTACTATATACCTTTTTACTGCAGAGACATCAAAGATTGCTATTTGGTGATGGTACACTTTTCTATCCATTTTGACTCTGTAACTTTCTATGTGTTCACCAAACTCAATATTCTTAAAAGGTTCTCATCTGCTAGGTTGGAACTTCTTACTTCTTCCAGATTTGGTTGTGAAAAGGTTTCCATATAGTAGTGGTTGATTACCCACAGCTATGGGGGTATAGTGTCTTAGTTGTTTTACTGCTATTCTTGTGCTTCGAAATCATACCAGTTTGATAGCATTAAACATGATGCTTCATATTGCTTAGTACCTATTCGGGATTTTATTGGCTGCTGGTACTGTGAAGTTTGTGAAGTTTGTTAAAGTGAGTAGTGCGTAGTTTCTTTTATATACTGCTTTGTATAGTGACATACCCAGAGTTTCCAACCATGCCGTACTTAGGTAAGATGCTGTCTCTAGGATCACATCAAACCAGTTGTTTTATCTTGCATTAACCAAGTTCTGAAGTGCAGTTTTCAATTCTCTGATTTTTTATTCAACAAGTTCATTTGTCTCATAGTAGCCTGGTGCTGTCTTGATGTATTCAATTCCTAATAATCAGCAACATTGTTTTCACACATGCAATTTAAATTGTGGGTCTGCATTGCTTACTATTGATATTGGGTATCTATGGAGTGTAAATACCCTGGTGCACAGAAGCTCCCATGTTCCTAGCGCCATGATTTCCTTATTCATTGGTATAAGCTAGATGTATCCTTAAAACCTATTCACAGCAACCAACAGTATGTGTTAAATTCCTACCAGTGGTTGAAGGGTCCCACAAAGTTGATAGCTATCAATTTAAAATTTCTTGATACAGGATAATTGTCTGGGCTCTGCCTTTGCAAAGCTTGGTGGATTCTTTTTTTTTTCTAGCAGGTATGACATTGAGTAACATATGTCTTGAAATTCTTTCCCATTTCTCCTCAAAGCGGGTATTCTATTGCATAGTATAGGTTTCGTTCCACACTATGGTGTTCTTTGTTGTGTATTTCAGCTATAGTATACTTTCTTTAGGTAGTATTTCTAAATACAGGTCCTTTTGAAATATAGAAGTGGTTTTTTCTGTACCTGGTTGTCATGGCCACCTGACTGGAGTACAGTGGCATTGAGTTTTTAGTTGCATATTGCGCAGAACAGGGGATTGAACAGTTGCCTAGTGACAAAAGAGATTGCTTAGATAAGGTTCCATATAACAGAACCTCATAGAAACTGATAGAAGGTTGTGGCTGCATGTAAGAGAAGAGTTAAGGGTACTGGGATTTGTCAGTAGAGGATTTTTCTTTATTATATAAAGGAGTAGGCCTCTTTGTAATTTACTTTCCTTAATCAACCTAGTAATTTCCTACGTACATCTGTACTTAAGAATTAGAACTTTGTTTCTTCTTCACGTCACTGGAACCTGTGAACCCTGACCCTGACCCCCAAGACCCAGACCCTAACTGTAACCGGTATGGGTACTAGGTTAGTTTTATGTTGGGTTTCACAGTATCGCTTGATACTTGTATTGTTTCGTGTGCTATCGGCTGAGACATACATGGTTTTATGTTTGGGTTCACAGTATCGTTTAATTCTTGGATTGTTTCGTGTGCTATCGGTTGATACACATAGCGTTTGGAATATCGCTCATACTGGAGATAAGCGATATGCAGTATTTAAAGACTGCTGATTTCTAGGAAGGAAACAGCAGACTTCGACAGACAGTATTCTTAATATACTTGGTTGAATGGTTACTTCTTTGATCTCCTATTACACTCCATTCAAAGACTCTTTTTGAAAGCAGTCCCCACTTCTTGTTGATCAAGAAGCCATCTGCTCCTATTGTACCGCTACGTGACTAGGGCCTGGCCCGAACACGTTACACTTTTTTAACCTCAGCAAGTGGTTAGAAACCTGCACGGACTAGGCCTAATCAACCTACGAAGCGTCCAACTGAAGCGAGCAGTGGGGAGCGGCAGAACCATGAGAGGTTCGGGTCTGCCAATATGACACCATTCAGCCATTGGAAACTCAAAGTGGAAAGCAGGTCCCATGGGAAGGCCTTACCAAAAGAAGGCAACCCAAAAAGCCGTAGGGGCTGCAGAGTGATTTCGCAATTGACAAAGTAGAAAGGCAATTAGCGTAGGATTTGGCCGAGTAAACCTTTAGCGAATCAACCAACAAGTTAGTAAAAGAAGCAGTGACTGTCCCTGAGCTCTTCCTCTTGAGCCCCAGAAAAGGAAAGGCAGCGGCAGAACCAGCGGAAAAAGACAGCCTACCTATTCGCACTCCAAAGAAAGAAGACGACGACGAAGAGACATCAGATCACCCGGTAGTGAAAGAACTACCAGAGAAACCCTCTAGCAACTTTTCAGAAAGCTCGGCATACAATAGTTCCAGCAGCGAAGAGTCTGAACACGATATGTCTAAAGGAGAATCCGCCTCGCCGCCCGGCCCGGGACCAAAAGTCAAACTCCCGCTGCTGCCCATATTCTCAAGTAAAAAGTAAGGCCTAAAACCTGAAGCATTTGATCGATGGGTAATAACCACTTCCCAATACCTTGCTCTGTACAACGTGGACACAACCAAAGAAGGAAGTGGAGGGACTTTGGAAATTTCGGTACCGGAAAGGTGGAGAAAGCATACCACCAAGCAATGAACCACTACAAGGGTAGGGAAAAAATCCTAGGAAAGATCCTGATAAAGTACCTGGGAGATAGATTCCAATCCTCACGAAATATGGAAGAACCGTACAAGAAGTTCAATGAAATCCAGCAAGTACGAAGCAGGAAAACAGAAAGAATAACAATGGTCACAACGGATCTTCTATTGTACCATGGACGATTACCTGCCGGAACCGTATCTCAATACACGCTGCGACAGAGACTGTATGAAGCAATGCATCCCAGACTACACCAGGAGGTAGAATCGATGGAAGAGGATGGGGACTCTTTTGAAAAAATTGTCAAATGAGCGGAAAGAAAGGACACCATCCTGTATGAAACAGGAGTTTACCAAACAAAAGTACCACAGCAGCAGAGCAGTAAGGGATCGTTATCACGCGATAACACAAGAAAGGAATAACCAAACCACGGAGGCTCAAAAGATAAGAAAGACACAAAGCAGAAACGACGCAATGAAGGCACATGTTATGAATGCGGGAAAAAGAGGCACTATGCAAAGGACTGCTATGCCAAAACAGGAAAAAGAAAAACAGCTAGGCAAGATGCGAGCACGAACCACATGGAAGCAAGCAAATACGATAAAGTGTAAATTAACTTGGTAGAAATAGAAAGCCTAAGATCGCAGCCAGCGCTGATGATTAGGCCCCGCGACGCACTGCAAGGAACAATCCATATAGAGGGCTACCCAGCCAAGGTACTATTTGACACAGGAACAATCGGTTGTGACATAATAAGTGCTACCTTTATCTCTATCTCTGGCATACCCATGGAACCCCTATCTCAACCAACAACAGTGAACATGGCAATGAAAGATTCCCACTGTTCAAGCAACAAGAAATATCGACAGACTATAGGAATCAGGAAAAAGAAATGGACAAATCAGGAGATGTTGGTAGAAAATTTAGCAAAATATGATGCCCTGATTGGAATACCATTCCTGAAAAGACAGAATGCCCTTATCAGATATGGGGACACAGCAGTGGAGTTTCCGGATGACAAACTGCGCGTGCTACGCAAACCAACAAATGGGGAGTTCCGAGCCGCTATTTCAGATGCAACCTCAGCAACACTGTTGGAGGAATACAAGGATGTATTCCCGGTTAAGGTCCCTGAAATGCTGCCCCCTGTACGAAAGATTAACGATCACATGCGGCTAAAGGATCCAATGGATCTTCCGAACCAACCAACATACTCAATCTTAGAAGCATAGAAGGAAAAACTCATGAACTGGATAAACAAGAAATTACGAGCTGGAGTAATCGTACAACAGGAAGTTCCTGGAGCGGCACTTATATTTGTTCAACCCAAGTCAGACGGAAGGATCTGCCCCCTGGTAAACATGAAAATTCGAAACGACAACACGATCATGAATAGTCCATCGATCCCCTACCAACAGCAGATACTTAACCGCATTGGATGAGCAAAATTCAGGAGTACGATTGACCTAAGTGACGCATACTTCCAAACACCAGTGGACAAGGACAGCGCTAAGTTCAACTTATTCAAAACCCCGTTTGGAGGATTTGTTAGCAAGGTAATGGTACAAGGAGACATGAATGCACTGGCAACCTTTATGCGAATAATGGAAGACCCCTTAAGCGAATACCTACATCATTTTGTATGGGTTTACATTGATGACATTCTCATATTCTTACACACACATGAAGAACATGAGATACACATATGCCAAGTGTGTAACCGACTCAGAAAGGCAAAATTGTATGTAAGCAAAAAGAAGTCAGTACTGTTCGCTGAGAAGATGGAAGTACTAGGACACATAGTGGATAATGAAGGAATCCATGCATCTCCTCCAAAAATATCATCCATTGCAGGTTGGGAGACATCCCAAAACAAGAATGAATTACAACGCTTTCTAGAAATAGTGAATTATGTGGCCCAGTTCCTCCCACACCACGCTACCCTAATGGCACCATTAATGGATTTAACAGGGAATGCCGAATTTGTATGGACAACCATCTATCAGACCGCATTCGAAATGGTAAAAAAGCAGGTTGTCGGTCACCAAGTCATGCGGCCAATAGACATACAGAGCGAGGAACCAATTTGGCTAGTAACGGATGCCTCAGACTTGGGAATAGGGGCATAGATAGGACATGGACCCACATACGAGACGGCTTGACTAGCCGCATTACAATGCAGGAAATTCACCAATGCACAGATGAATTATGGAACCACGAATAAAGAGGCCTTAGCGATAGTGGAAGTACTTAATGGGTTCCACAATGTACTAATGGGAAATACCTTCACAATAGCAATGGACCACCAACCCCTAACACATCTACGAGTTGCAAAGAACCCAAGCAGAAAACAAATTAGATGGCTCCGTGCCTTGGGAAAATATGACGGAAAGATAGCCTACACACCAGGAAGTAGGAACCATTTAGCTGATGCCCTTCCCCAGATATACCAGAGAGGATAAGACTTGAACCCACTCTATGTCCATGATCATACAAAGGAAGCGGACGACATCTCGGATAACACAGTCTATGAGCAAGGATCAAACACAATGGAATCTGAAGGAGATTTCTCCCCTATTTCCCCTCCTTACTCATATACTGGGCACACCAATGAGGCCCCTATCTACCCTGAAAGCCCCTGCTCAATGAGTGTGGGAAATGATTGGAGTAACGAGTGCACCTTACGGAGTACGCCACTCTAGAAACTCCAACATAGCGCACTGCACTGTTCGCACCGTTATATGGACCATTGCTTATATCACCAAACAGAGATAAAATTCACAAATAACCACCCCAGAGGGAAACACAAATCAACTCCTCGACTACCCGGCAAAGGTCTGAGTCCCCCAAGCACAGAAATTGACCCCAGCCCTCCGGAGTCCCCCGAAATCAAGGACTGGGAATAGTAACAGACGATCGGTTGTAGACCAAATAGCGCTGGAGAAGGCGCGTCCACAATTGCTTAGCCAGCGTCCAGGTCATATGCAATCCCGGCACTGCTAATCCTGGAAGCCTTGGCATTCCGAATGCCAGGCCCAGACAGCCCGCCACCGATTAGATGAGCAGAATGATTAGAAAACCTCAGCAATGAAACAATAGTTTCAGTAATACCCCCAATGATAAGTGAATACCGTCAGGGACTATACGATGTCTTGGAAGAGGGTGAGGAGGATGACCAACCTGAAACAACCAGAGAAAGCCAAGTAGAGAACAAGTATGATAGACTACAGATAATCAATGAAAGGACTGGAACATTCTGAGCACACATGGTTGCAGCATACCGGAGGGAACCGATATGGAAAAAAGTCAATGAAAATATGGACTCCACAGGAGATTTATCCTCCTACATGATTGCAAATGGAATACTCTACGCTAAAACTCAATATGGGGAGGAATGTCTGTATATTCTGAAAGGTCCCATGTTCGGAAACACAACACTGAGAGAGTACATAATATCAGAGATGCACAACAAAGGCCATCACGCTGCAGAGCGGAACTTGTGGTATGCTACTGAGTACCTATTCTGGCCCAAAATGCACAAGGATTTCAGAGCATACATGGCACAATGCCACACCTGCCAAACGAACAAAGAACCTATAAAGTTACCAGAAGGAAAGGCCCAAACAATTATCCTGCCAGTGGAAATTTTCTAATCAATAGCCATTGACTTTGCGGGACCATTCCACAATTCATGGGGATACGACATGATCCTAGTGGCCATAGATAGGTTCTCGGGATTTACATGGCTGATACCAACAAACATGGAGGTAATGGTAATAACAACCTGGGAACTACTATGCAACAAAATATTCGTCCCCCATGGCTATCCACCGACAAGAGTGCGTGATGCAGACCTACAATTTGAATCACATGTGCGGAGACAGCAGTGTTGATCGCTAGGAATTGAGTACATCAAGGCGGCACCAGGCCATCATGTGACGAATGGACAAGTCGAAAGGAAAATGCAAGAATTGAAAATAGCCCTTCGAAACCTAGTCAATGCAAGACAGAACAATTGGTTTGAGGTCATACTGGAAATGGCAGTATACCTAAATGCAGGATGGTCAGAAACCCTTAGTATGTCACCATATAAAGCTGTTTTTGGAAAGAACTACCCACTACTCTCTCTAGCGAATTTCAAGAACTTTACATTACTGGCCGCCGATGAATTATTGAACAGACACTAAGTAATTCGGAACAAGGCATTTAATACTTTCAGGCTGGCACGATTGGGGAGTACAAGAGTGGCAGCAAAGCGGCACAGACACTACACACCAATAGGGAAAGGTAATATGTTATTGATTTATGGAAGCCGTTTCGCAACGGAATCGGAACGAAGGAAGAAATTGCAACCGCACTGACGTGAGCTGTTCAACATAATTGAATATGATGAACATGCGCAAAATTACATAGTGGAAATGGAGGGCAGAATGTACAGAACCTGGCAAGCGACATTTCATGCATCCACTGTGAAACGATACCTCCCAAACGACGATACCTCCTTCGCCGGAAGAAGCCACCCAAAACCGTCTCTGATCATGGTTAATGAAAAATCAGAATAGGAAGTGGAGGTTATATGGGACCACAGGAAGTGCTATGACTGCGACCAATCTCTGGTTAAATGAATGGGATATCCAGAAACAGAAAACAGCTGGGAACCCCTTGACGGGTTAGAAAATACGATGGAACTGGTAAACCGATTGTAACGTGTTCGGGCCAGGCCCTAGTCACATAGTGGTACGATAGGAGCAGATGGCTTCTTGATCAACAAGAAGCGAGCGCTGCTAACTGAAGAAGTCTTCGAACAGGGTGCAATAGGAGATCAAAGAAGTAACCATTCAACCAAGTGTATTAAGAATACTGTCTGTCGAAGTCTGCTGTTTCCATCATGGAAATCAGTGGTCTTTAAATACAACATATCACTAATCTCCAGTATGAGCAATATTTCAAAACAATGTGTATATCAACCGATAGCATACGAAACAATACAAGTATCAAATGATACTGTGAAACCAAACATAAAATATTGTGTGTATCAACTGATAGCACACGAAACAATACAAGTATCAAATGATACTGTGAAACCAAACATAAAACATTGTATGTATCAACCAATAGCACACGAAACAATACAAGTATTAACCGATACTATGAAACCAAACATAAAATAACCTAGTACCCGTACCAGTTACACTAATGGTTGGAGGGCAACAAACTGGAGGACAAGCTACCCCCTACGATAAACCATGTGACACTGGCATGGAGCCCAACCCTGCCAGAAATCCAATGACTCCACCCAGACACAGATCAAGAGATACAAAACGGGTTTTGGTCAGCCCACGGCGAACGCAATTTTGAAAGGAACAAACATAAGTAACGGGTAATGGAAGAGGAGGCGGTATACCTGGAATGGCTAGCCAAAGCCGAGTAATGGGAATAACAAAGGAAGATAAACGTACCATCCAACAGCTTTACAATGTCAAACTATGAGCAAGTTAGTTGGAGACTGTGCCATCAGCTAATAGGACTGTTGGTGAACTGTGAAATTATCCCTAGATGATACCTTGCACACCGATTATTCATACATATTTGTAACAAATGCCTAGAAATAACAACTGAGTCAATGGGATAGATGTGGGGTGAAACAAGGTCTGACATATTATGCTTCGGAGGTGGATATTACATGAGTAGGGAAAAATGTGATATGTGCATGGAGATGGAAAAAATGAATATTAAGTACGACCCACCTTCACAGGAACATCTAAGCAAGGCCAACACTGAAACATAAATACCACCCACTATCCCGCAAACCCCTCCAAACAAAAACCGTACTACAGACCTCCAAACCAAAAGAAAAACCCTTTTAAGACACACTACGCTTATAAACCTTTATCCTTTACGAATCCAAGAAATATCAATCTATAAAGAAATAAGCATCAAGGGACGACACACCATTGTCAGAGAACTACTGAGCAGTGGAACCATTCTATTGGAGGCATACTGGAAGATATTTTATGTTGATTACTGCTGCGATTGCGGACGAATTGATATCGAAACGAAGGATTGGGAGGACTGGACAGTCTGGCACTGGATCGATTTACCACACTACCAGCAATCAGGTTACTTTATGCGCGAAGCACGCTGCCAGGAGTGCCTGGAGAAATGGTTGGAAGGTGCAGAATGGATATTGCAGGATGACATGAGAATGTTGTAGGGTAGCAATAACAAGGAGGATGGATCCTATAGGGACTTTCAGGAGAATAGCGGGTTTACCGACTATTAGGATTTCTTTAGGTTATTTTGTTTGGTGAAATTGTTATTTTATTTTGGGAGTGTAATTGGTATGGGTACTAGGTTGGTTTTATGTTGGGTTTCACAGTATCGCTTGATACTTGTATTGTTTCATGTGCTATCGGCTGATACACACCTGGTTTTATGTTTGGTTTCATAGTATTATTTGATACTTGTATTGTTTCGTATGCTCTTGGCTGAGAAACACACAGTGTTTGGAGTATCGCTCATACTGGTAATAAGTAATATCCTGTATTTAAAGACCACTGATTTCGATAAATGAAACAGCAGACTTCGACAGACAGTATTCTTAATATACTTGGTTGAATGGCTACCTTTTGATCTCCTATTACACCCTGTTCGAAGACTCCTTTAGTAAGTAGTGCTCGCTTCTTGTTGATCAAGAAGCCATCTGCTCCTATTGTACCACTACATGACTAGGGCCTGGCCCGAACATGTTACGCTAACCCCCTCAAGCCTAGATATAAATAAGTCTTCTTTGTTTACCTAAACCCATCTCTTGTCTTCCCTACTGTGGTATGTCTTGGACTATCTACCTTTACCCCCATATAGACTCTGCCTATTATACAAGGTTGTATCTATGAGGATCCAATCCATATCACACCATGTCACGATCAATGGAAATACTTGCTGAGCTCTTCACCAACCTGAATCTAACTGCTAGCCTTTCCAATGAACAGTAGGGCAACATGACCCATGACTAGAAATACAACCATCTTACCTGTATCTAAGCCATCCTCCTCCAGACTATAAACCTGCCTGCCCCTGCCCAGTTTCCTGCTGATCAATAGTTACAACAACAACCATATATCCTGATAGAGGAACTTCAGACCCTCCATCTTGAAGACCAAGGCCTTGAGACCTGCCTTGCCACCACTGACCAAAGCCTGGTCTGCACCAATGCGACTGCTATCTTACTCAACAACACTTTTACCAATACCCCGGCAGGCCCAGCTACACCACCTAGCAGTAGTAAGAGAGCCTCAATCCTGAACTCCCAAAGATTTAAGGGTATTATGGACAAATACCGCCCTTTCATCATCCAACTCCATATGAAACTCCATGGGAACTACTACTAGTTCAACAGCAAACAACACTGTTTGGCATATGCTATCGACCTCTTAACTGCATCCACCTTCCTACAGGTACAAGCTAATGTCACCACTGGGGGCATCAATTATGCAGACACTAAGGGCCTGTTAGCAGAACTAGAATCAGGATTTGAGAATACCAATCTAGTCACTACAGCAGAAAGAGGTATAAGAGACCTTGCCTAGAAGAACTGCACATTCATGGAATACCTGGCTGACTTCCAATATCTGGCTACTGACACCAACTAGAATGATACTGCTAAGCATGGTGCACTGTACTGGGGTCTCAGCTCAGAATTAAAAGAAACCTTAACTACGATCACAGACCTTCCGGAGACCTTGGCCAACTATGCCAACTTGTTGAAGAAGTTGGACAACAACATTTGGGCCAGGTAGCTAAAATGAAGTGTCCATTATTCTGTTCTTAGTGTGCCCCTACTGTTAGTCAAACTCGATCCACCATCCCCACTCCAGTGACCACTACTACTACAGGTACTGGTTCTGGTCCTATAGACCTCTTCTTGGAACAGCAAATCTTGACCGATACCTAGAGAGATAACAGGATAAGGAGAGGCCTATGTCTCTACTGTAGAGGGTATGGATAAATAGTCAGGCAAGGTATAAACAAGAGACCCTGCCAAATACAAGCTACTAGTACCTCATCTTATGACCCTCCTGTGGTCCCTGAGAGCACCTGCCCTAAGTCTGAGCAGTTGGAAAACTTGTTATCTCATATGCAGAATATGGTACTGACAGGGAACATATTAAGCCTTTTTCTTGTTTATTTATATCTAGTCTGTCTTTCAATCAAATGGAGAACAGAATGGAAGATAACCACTGGTTGATTGCTTGTGACATCATAGACAACCAAAACGTAAGCTATTCCTATGTCCTTATTAATTCCGGAGCAACTAGATATATATTCATAGATAAAGACTTCGCTTACTGCCGTCACCTCCTCTGGTTGGAACTAAAAGAAGCCATCTAACAAGTAGTAATAGACTAAAGACTGATTGGCTCTGGTCCAATTGCCCACCTGACCCAGTTAGAGCTGAAGATCAATGACCACCTACAAGCACTACCAGCCTTTATCAACAAACTAGGAGGATACCCCTTGACCTTGAATATCCTCTGGTTGAAACAATATGACATAACGATCCAGTTTGCTAGCAATACTATCAACTTTGAATCTAACTGCTGTCTCAAAAACTGTACCTCTAATATGACAGGTATCTAAGGAGTGGAAGAAGATATCCCACATTTACTCAAAGCCTATGCTGTCGAGTCGGCCCTAGACTACAAGGTACTCAAGGAACAAGAAGTCAGAAATATTGTCCTACTGGAATACTACAACTGTGTACCCCTGTTCTTAGAGAAAGAACAGAACCAGTTACCCCCACACTGACTTGATAACCATACTATTTCCATATTGCCAAGCTTTAAATCTGCTTTCCAGCTACTATACAACCTTTCTCCCCCAGATCTTAAGGCCTTGCAGGGTTGGCTTGACAAAAATCTTATGAAGAACTCCATCTGACCCTCCACCTCGCTGGGAGCTTCTCTCCTCTTATTTATAAAGAAGATGTATAGTTTGCTGTGACTATATGTAGCCTATTAGGCACTAAACAAGAGGACAATTAAGCATAGTTGACTACTACCCCTCCTGATAGAATTATTTATCCAAATTTCTAAGGCTAAGATCTTCACCAAGCTGCACATCGGAGGAGTACATACCCTGATATATATGAAGAGAGGGAAAAAGTGGAAAACAGCCTTTCAGACCTGATATGGCTTGTACAAGTCCAAAGTTATTCTATTTGGCCTCACTAATACACCCACCATCTTTCAAGCATACATAAATAAGACCTTGTACCCCAGCCTAGACCACTTCTGTACCACCTGCCTGACTGACAACCTGATCTATAGTGGAACTGAAGAAGAGCATGTTGGATATGTCTGCTGGGTCCTGAATGCCCTGACTGAAGCCGAGGTTGAGGTTAAGTCCCAGAAGTGTGAGTTGCATGTGAGCCAAGTTGAGTACCTCAGGTTCATCATCACCAGCCAAGGGATCTATATGGATAATGCTAAGGTAGAAGCTATCATTGCCTGACCTATACCAGAACACGTGCAGGATATCCATGCTTTCTTAGGATTTGGCAACTTCTATGCTTATTTTATAAATGCCTATTCCTGTCTCACCCAACCCCTTACCACCCTTACCAAGAAAGATTAGCTATTTGTCTATACCCCTAAATGTTAGCAGTCCTTTGAGAAACTCAGGAGGGCCATTATCATTGCCTCTGTCTAGGCCTATTTCGATTTCCTCAAGGAAGTGATCATCAAAACAGATACCTCTGACTTTGTATCCCTAGCATTATATTGTAGTGTAATAAGGAAGGAGTACTCCACTCTAAAGCCTTCTACTCTTAAAAGCACACCCTGGCCAAATGCAATTATGACATCTATGACAAGAAGCTCAGAGGGGTAGTCTGTACTTTCAAGTAGTAGAGATGTAACCTTATTGGCTACATGGTCATGATCCTGACTGCCTATTCCAACCTGAAACACCTTACCACCAAACACCTCCTAAACCATAGATGAGCCTATTGGTCTGCTTTTCTTATGCAATTCAACTATGGCATTGTGTACTAGCTGGGAATGTTCAAGGGAAAAGCAGACATCTTGACTTGGATGTGAGGGCTAACAGAAGAAGATCAGTGCAGAGAATATCAGCAGCAGGCAGTATTGAAGGCCCATACTATAGGTTTGTTGATAAATATCATGCTCTGCATGGGAGCATCTCACCTGGAAGATCTTTAGCAAGGGGTATATAAGGCTGACCCTACACCAAAGCAGATCCTAAAAGACTGGGACCAAGGAGACTGCCACTGCCATCTCGTCTCGCTGCCCAAGTGCCAGAGAGATAGAAATGGACAACAGTTCTACAACTGCCTATATATCTCCCTCTATGATGCACTACAGTTGCAACTGATTCAAGAAGTGTATAACCATCCTACTACAGGATATCCTGAAAGGGTCAAGACCCACAAATTCATGTCTGTTCACTTCTACTGGCTGGGTATATATCAGGATATTGGCCGCTTTATAAAGAACTGCTGCATTTACCAATGAACTCACACCTCACATCATATCCTGTTTGGTATGCTATGGTCCCTTCCAATTCGTGACAAGCCTTAAGAACATGTATTCATGGACTCTATCACGGGCCTACCTTGGAGTTAGGGATATGACACCATCTTAGTCATATTAGACTGGCTAACCAAGATGGACCACGGAATCCCCTACTGCACCACTATCGGTGCTCTGATGTCGGCCAAATTATACCTCTATCATATTTGAAAAGACCATAGTCTCCCCACCACGATCATCTCAGACTGCAGCGCCCAGTTTACATCTGAATTCTGGAAGAGAGGCTGTGATTGCCTGTCAGTGTCCCAGAAGCTTTTGACTACATTCTACCTCTAGACCAATAGCCACACTGAAAGTGTGAATACTATTATGGAACAATACCTGCAGGCCTATATCAGTTACCAGCAAGACGACTGGTCACTATGGCTACCTATAGCTGAGTTTGCTGCAAACAACTACGCCTCTAAAACTAGCGAGCTCCCCTTATTCTTTACCAACCATGGCTGTAACCCCTGTATGGACTTCTTGGAGACTCCTACAGGGCTATTGGAGGAACGCAAGGCTAGAGAGTTCTTGCAATACATGAGAGACATATATGCCCACCACTGTTTGCAGATTGCATATGCCTAAAACCGCCAACAGGAGTATGCCAATTGGGGATGCCTGCCAGCTCCACTCTTCTGAGTTGGTAACCTTGTATGACTCAATGCTAAGAATATCCAGACCTATCAACCCTCCCAGAAACTAGACTATAAGCATTTCTGCCAGTATCCTGTGACCACTAAGATCATTACACATGCCTACCCTCTCAACCTCCCCACTACCATAAGAATATATGACGTTTTCCATGTTTTGCTTCTTGAACTTGCTGACTGCAACCCTCTGCTGGAATAGGTGGTACTGCCCCTACTACTGGTAGAGGTCAATGGAGAGGAGGAATAGCAAGTGGAATGGATAGAGGATGCTAGAATGGTTTGGGGCTGTCTGCGATATCTAGAACGATGGAGAGGGTATAAGGGAACTACCTGTAAACTAGTACGGACAGTGAATGGACTACAAGTCATAGACAAGTTCCACTGCCACTATCTAAATAAGCTGGGTCCACTCCCAGAATACTTACAACACACCTCAGGGGACTTCGGCATATGAGAGGGGAGCTAGTATCATGGCCGCCTGATCAGGGTACAGTGGCATTGGATTTTTCATTGTATACAGAACAACAGGGGTTTGGATAGTTCTCTAGTAATGGAAGAGGTTGCTTAGCCAAGATTCTGCATAAAGGAACCTCATGAAAACTGATAGAAGGTTCTGGCTGGACATGAGGCAAAGGTTAGGGGAATTGGGATTTCACAGTAGAGAATTTTCCTTTATAATATAAAGAGGTATGCCCCTTTATGATTTACTTTCCTTATGCAATCTGGTAATTTCCTGTCTACATTTGTACTTAGAAATTACAACTTTGTTTCTTCTTCACATTACTGGAATCCATGAACCCTGACCCTGACCTCCAAGACCCTGTCCCTGACCCCCTCAAGCCTGGATACAAACATGCCTTATTTGTATACCTGGACCCATCTCTCATCTCATCTACCATGGTGTACCTTGAACTATCTGTCCTTGCCCCTGCACAGACCCTGCCAGTTATACTGGTCTTTACAAATAACATCCCATTCACAATCGAGTATGTTCATAAATCCCCTCTTACTTTCATATCCTCATTTACCTTTTTCCATATTGGTTCTTTGTGGTCTGCCAAAACTATATGGGTTTGGAATGTTCCTATCATATCATTCACTGTCTGTTTGATATTTCTTTCATCTTCTATCTTGCTTCCTCAGGTTGTCTCTGTCAGGTCATCCTTCTCCTCCTCTTTCAAAATATCACAGAGTTCTCAGTAGTACTTATCTATTGCTGGCACTATAACCAAGATTATTGTTTCACCCACATAGCTGTCAAATAGTACTGCATATTTGGTTGGTAGAGGACTGTTAGGTATTTGAAAAACTAGGGCCTTGGGGTTAAGCAGTCCAGGTATGACAACAGACCATGGTATGAGCTAATTAAGAACAGATTTTCCCTGACAAGTACTTTGCAGTCTTTTACCAGTTGTTTGCTGCCATTGCCAGCCATTAATATTGGCGGATCATAGGGAACTAGGGTCTGATATGGTACTTGGCAGTCTCAGTTTCTCACTTGGAGGTTGTGCGTATAGTTGACTTTATGGAATAGAGTGGTTGTTGCATCATCTAAAATATACTATACATCTGATACATCACTGTGGCATTTTGAGTGTAACGACCCAGCATATATGAGCTATGGCAGATGGAATCTACAGTCATACAGCCAGCCCTGAGGCAGACTGATAGGAACAGGAGGGCAAGCAAGAGTTTGACTCATGGAAGCTGGATGGTCCGGGTTCCATTATGAACAGTAAAGTATACACCCTTGGGAGGTTGGCATACTCAAGGATTTGCGGAGGACAAGTTACCCTGCTTGGCTGGGTAACTGGACAGGAAAAGGGGAGAGTGTAACCGGTACGGGTACTGGGTTGTTTTATGTTTGGTTTCACAGTATCGTTTGATACTTGTATTGTTTCGTGTGCTATTGGTTGATACACACATTGAGTTATATTTGGTTTCACATTATCGTTTGATACTTGTATTGTTTCGTGTGCTATCGGTTGATACACACATTGTTTTGCAATATCGCTTATACTGGAAATAAGCGATACGCTGTATTTGAAGACCGCTGATTCCCGTGATGGAAACAGCAGACTTCGACAGACTGTATTCTTAAATATACTTGGTTGAACAGTTGTAACGTGTTCGGACCTGGCCCTAGTCACGTAGCGGTACGATAGGAGCAGATGGCTTTGTGATCAACACAAAGCGAGCGCTGCTTGCTAAAGGAGGCTTCGAACGGGGTGTAATAGGAGATCAAAGAAGTAACCGTTCAATTAAGTATATTTCAGAATACTGTCTGTCGAAGTCTGCTGTTTCCCTTGCGGGAATCAGCGGTCTTTAAATACAGCATATCACTTATCTCCAGTATGAGCGATATTGCAAAACATTGTGTGTATCAACCGATAGCACACGAAACAATACAAGTATCAAACGATACTGTGAAACCCAAACATAAAATCCTAGTAACCCTTACCAGTTACACTCCCAAAATAAAATAACAATTTCATCAAAACTAAACGGTCTAAGGAAATCCCAATGCGCTTCTAACGGCCGGCAGTCCCGCTGTTCTCCGGATAGGATCCATCCTCATCGTCATCGCTATCGTGCAGTAATCTCCAGTGGTCCAGCAACAAGTATTCCGCACCTTCCAACCATCTCTCCAAGCATTCCCCGCATGGCACTCCGCGCACAAAGCAACCAGACTCCCAGTAGTGTGGCAGGTCCACAAAGCTCCGGACTATCCGGTCCTCCCATTCCTCCGTCTCGACATCAATCCGTCCGCAATCCTCGCAGTGATCGATGTAGAATACCTTCGAGTATGCGTATTCTGGAATGATTTCTCGGTAAAGTAGGTACCCCAAAATGAGATCTCATCCCATGATGCTGACTTCTGCGTAGGTCGACATTTTGGTTTTCTTTCTCGCGTAAGGGTAAGTTTGTAGTAGGGTGAAGAATTTTGTAAGGGGTTAAAGGTTTGGAGGTCAGGTAGAGTGGTTTGTTTTCTTCGATGGTTTAGGGGCTGGTGGGTGGTATTTATGTTCGGTGGTGACCTCGCTTAGGTGTTGGCCTCGCTTAGGTGTTGGCCTCGCTTAGGTCTTCATAGGAAGGGGTTTGGTGCTTAATTTCGGTTTCTTCCGTCTCCATGCAACCATCACATTTTTCTGTGCTCAGGTAGCACCCGCTACCGAAGCGAAAAATATCTGACACTGATTCTCCCCACATTCGTCCCGTCGATTCTGTTGTTATTTCTAAGCATTTGTTGCAGATGTGTATGAATAGTCGGTGGGTAAGGTGTTGTCTAGGGATAATATCACGGTTCACCAACAGTCCCATAAGCTGATGGCGCAGTCTCCAAGGTACTTGCTCATAGTTTGACATCGTAAGGCTGTTGGATGGAGTGTTCTTTTCTTTTGTTATTGCCAGTACTCCGCCTCGGCCAGTTGGGCTAGGTATGCCGCTTCATCTTCCATTACCCGATTCTCATCTTCGCTGCTTTCGAAGTCGCTTTCGAAGTGGGCTGACCAGAATCCATCCTGTATCCCTTGGTCTGTGTCTGGGCGCAGATGTTGGATTTCTGGTAGGGTTGGGCTCCATGCCACCGTCACATGGTTTATCGTAGGGGGTAGCTCGTCCTCTGGTTTGTTGTCTTCCCACCATCGATTAACCGCTTCCATCGCGTTTTCCAATCCCTCAAGGGGTTCCCAGCTATTTTCTGTTTCCGGGTACCCTACCCATTTCACTAGGAACTGGTCACGGTCATATCGTCTTCGGTGGTCTCGTATGGTTTCCACTTCCCATTCCGGTTTCTCGTTTACCACGATTGGGGGTGGTTTTGCGTGGCTCCTTGCAGGAAAAGAAATGTCATCGTTCGGACGGTATCTTTTCACGGTGGAAGCATGAAATGTCGCTTCTCGGTTTCTGTACATTCTGCCATCCATCTCTACCGTGTAGTTTTGTGTATGCTCATCGTATCCGATTATCTTGAATGGTCCACGCCAGCGTGGTTGCAGTTTCTTGCTCCGTCCCGATTCTGTTGCGAACAAACTTCCATATACTAGTAACAAGTTTCCCTTCCCTATCGGTGTATGGTGTCTGCGTCGTTTTGCTGCCGTTCTCGTACTTCTAAACCGTGCCATTTTAATCGCATTGAAAGCCGCGTTCCGGATCGCTTGGTGCCTGTTTAGTAATTCGTCGGCTGCCGGTACTGCGGAATTTTTGAAGTTTGCTAGGGGTAGTAGTGGGTAATTCTTTCCGAAAATGGCTTTATATGGTGACATGCCGAGAGTTTCTGACCATCCCGCATTCAGGTACGCTGCTGTCTCTGGTATGGCATCAAACCAATTATTTTGTCTGGCGTTGACTAGATTTCGGAGAGCTGTCTTCAATTCTCGGATTTTCCTTTCGACCTGTCCATTGGTTTCGTGATGGCCTGGTGCCGCCTTGATGTGTTCAATGCCTAACGATCGGCACTGTTGTCTCCACACATGTGATTCAAACCTTGGGTCCGCATCGCTCACTAGAGATGTTGGGTAGCCATGGGGTGTAAATATTTTGTTACGTAGCAGTTCCCAGGTTGCTATTGCTGTTACTTGCTTCGTTGTAGGTATAAGCCACGTGAATCCTGAAAACCTATCCATCGCAACCAGAATCGTATCGTATCCCCATGAGTTGTGGAATGGTCCTGCAAAATCAATGGCTATTGATTCGAAGATTTCTGATGGCAGGGCAATTGTTTGAGCCCTTCCTTCTGGCAATTTCGTAGGTTCCTTATTCACCTGGCATGTGTGGCACTGGGCTATATACGCTCTAAAGTCTTTCCGCATTTCAGGCCAAAATAGGTACTCCGTTGCGTATCGTAAGTTTCGTTCGCTACTGTGGTGGCCCTTGTTGTGAATTTCGCTAATAACATATTCCCTTAATGTTGTGTTTCCGTATGCAGGACCTTTCGGGATATACAGGCAGTCTTCTCCGTATCTGGTTTTTGCGTATAGCATTCCGTTTGCAACCTTGTAAGAGGACAAGTCTCCGGTGGAGTCCATACTTTCATTTACCTTCTTCCAAATTGGTTCCTTTCGGTATGCTGCTACCATGTGCGCTCGGAACGTTCCGATCATTTCGTTGACTGTCTGTAAGGTGTCGCGTTCGTCTTCTATTTCGCTTCCTCTGGTTGTCTCAGGTAGGTCGTCCTCCTCGTTGTCTTCTAAAACATCGTAAAGTCCGCGTCGGTATTCTGTCATTGTCGGGGGCATTACCGAGACTATTGTCTCATTGGTAAGGCTTTCCAGCCGTTCCGCTCGCCTAATGGGTGTTGGGCTATCAGGTCCTGGCATTCGGAATGCCTCTATTGTTTCAGTTGTAAGGTTTTCTATCGGTTCTGGTTCCGTCATCTGGAATACCGGGGCCTCCGGGTTTAGCAGTGCCGGAATTGCATACGACCTAGGCGTTGGCTGGGCAAGGGTGGACGGTCCTTCTCCTGCACTCATTGGTCTTTCGCCGGTGGTTTGTTGCCATTCCCAGTCATTGATTTCGGGGGACTCCGGAGGGCTTGGGTCGATCTCCGTACTCGGAGGGCTCGGTCCATCACTGGATGGGTAAGGGGTCGATTTACCCCGTCGTCTAGGATGGTTGTTCGTAAATTTGATCTCAGTTTGGTGATATGGGCAATGATCCACATAACAGTGTGAGTAATGAAGGGCGCTATGTTGGAGTTCTTCTGGTGGCGTACTGCGCAGAGTACATGCGTCACCCCAATCGTTTCCTGCAACAATCGAGCAGGGGCTTTCGGGAGGTACAGGGGCCTCGTTGGGGTACTCAGTATAGGAGTAAGGAGGGGAAGTAGGGGAGTACTCCTGCGTGGGCTCCATTGTGTTTGATTCTTGTTCGTAGACCGTGTTATCCGAGATGTCATCCGATTCCTTCGTATGATCATGGACATAGAGTGGATTCAAGTCTGGTTCTCCCTCGTAAATTCGGGAAAGGGCGTCAGCTAAATAGTTCGTGCTTCCTGGTGCGTAGACTATCTTTGCGTCGTATTTTCCCAAGGCACTTAGCCATCTCACCTGCTTCCTGCTAGGGTTTTTGGCCGTTCGCAGGTGTGTTAAGGGTTGGTGGTCTGTAACTATCGTGAAGGGATTTCCCATCAGTACATTGTGGAACCGATTAAGCGCTTCCACTATCGCTAAGGCCTCTTTATCGGTGGTCCCATAATTCATCTGAGCGTTGGTGAATTTTCTGCTGTGTAGCGCGGCTGGTCGTGCCGTCTCATAAGTGGGTCCTTGTCCCACCCATGCTCCAACTCCTAAATCTGAGGCGTCCGTAACTAGCCAAATTGGTTCCTTCTCTCGTATATCTATTGGTCGCATGACTTGGTGGTCGAGTATCCGTTTCCGGACCATGTTGAATGCGGTCTGGTGGGTTGTTGTCCATACGAATTCGGCGTTTCCCGTTAAGTCGGTTAGTGGTGCCGTCAATGTAGCGTGGTGTGGAAGGAATTGGGCCACATAGTTTACTATTCCTAGGAATCGTTGCAATTCCTTCTTGTTTTTTGGCGTTTCCCATTCTGCAATGGACGATATTTTCTGAGGGGAAGCATGGATTCCCTCGTTGTCCACTATGTGTCCTAATACTTCCAGCTTATCTGCAAATAGTACTGATTTCTTTTTGCTCGCAAAGAATTTTGCCTTCCTGAGTCGCTCACATACTTGGCGTATGTGTTTCTCGTGTTCTTCTGATGTGTCTGAAAATATGAGGATATCATCAATGTATACCCATACAAAATGATGTAAATATTCGCTTAGGAGATCTTCCATTATTCGCATAAATGTTGCTGGTGCATTCATGTCTCCTTGGAGCATGACTTTGCTCACAAAGCCTCCGAATGGTGTTTTGAATGAATTGAACTTAACACTGTCCTTCTCCACGCGTGTTTGGAAGTATGCATCGCTTAGGTCGATCTTACTCCTGAATTTTGCTCGCCCTATCCTGTTAAGGATCTGCTGTTGGTTTGGAATTGAAGGACTATCCATGACCGTGTTATCATTCCTTACTTTCAAATCCACTAGGGGGCGGATCCTTCCGTCTGATTTGGGTTGTACAAACATGGGTGCCGCTCCGGGAACTTCCTGTCGTACAATTACTCCACTTCGTAATTTCTCGTTTATCCAGTTCATGAGTTTTTCCTTGTAGGCTTCTGGGATCGAGTATGTTGGTTGGTTTCGTAGGTCGGTTGGATCCTTTAGTCGAATGTGGTGGTTAATCTTACGCACTGGGGGTAGCGTTTCAGGAACCTTGTCCGGGAATACATCCCTGTATTCTTCCATCAATGTTTTTGAGGTGGCGTCTGACACAGCGGCTCGGATTTCCCCGCTTGTTGGTTTGCATAGCACTCGTAACCTGTCATCTGGGAATTCCACTGCTGTGTCCCCACACCTGATCAGAGCATTATGTCTTTTCAGGAAGGGCATTCCAATCAGGGCATCGTATTTCGCCAAGTTCCCTACCAACATCTGCTGATTTGTCCATTTCTTTTTTCCGATTCCTACGGTCAGTCCACATTTTTTGTGGCTTGAGGAGCGGGATCCTTTCATAGCCATGTTGACTGTTGTTGGTTGGGGCAGTGGTTCCGTTGGGATTCCATGGGTGGAGATAAAGGTGGCGCTAATTATGTCGCAGCCGATCGTTCCCGTGTCAAATAGTACCTTTGCTGGGTGGCCTTCTATGTGAATTGTTCCTTCCAGAGCGTCACGGGGTTTGATTGCCAGCGTCGGTTGTGTTCGTAGGCTTTCCATTTCAACCGAGTTAATTTCCACTTCGTCGTATTCAGTTGCTTCCATGTGATTCGTGCTTGTCTCTCGCTTAGCGGCCTTTCCTTTTCCTTTTTTCGAATAGCAATCCTTTGCGTAGTGCCCCTTTTTCCCGCATTCGTAACACGTGCCTTCCTCGCGTCGTTTCTGTTTCTTGTCTTTCTTGTCCTTGCGGTATGGTTTATCCTTCTTCGTATTGTCCCGCGATGATGCTTCCCGCGATGATGATCCTTTGCTATGCCTTTGCTGTGGCACATGGGTTCGGTAAACTCCTGTTTCATACAGGATAGCATCCTTCCGTTCGGCCCGCTTTACTATCTTTTCAAAGGAATCATCATCCTCCTCCATGGGTTCTACCTCCTGACGTAGTCTGGGATGCATTGCTTCATACAATCTTTGTTTCAGCGTATACTGAGACACTGTTCCGGTAGGCAATCGTCCATGATACATTAAGAGATCCGTTGCGACCAGCGTTATTCTTTCTGTTTTGCCATTTCGTACTTGCTGGATATCCTTGAACCTTTTGTATAGTTCCTCCGTGTTCCGTGAGGATTGGAATCTGTCTCTTAAGTACTTTATCAGGGTTGTTCCTCGGATTTTTTCCCCACTCTGATAGTGGTTCATCGCTTGGTGGTATGCCTCCTCTGCCTTTCCGGTGCAGAAACTTCCAAAGTACGCTCCGCTTCCTTCCGTGGTTTTGTCCACTCCATGTAGGGTAAGGTATTGTGAAGTGGTTATGACCCACCGGTCAAATACTTCAGGTTTTAGGTCGTCCTTTTCGCCCGAGAACGTCGGTGGCAGTGGGAGTTTGACTTTAGGTCCTGTTCGCCCGGCGGATTCACCTTCAGACATATCGTGTTCAGATTCTTCGTTATCCGAGCTGTTGTCTGAGGAGCTATCTGGATCTTCGCTTGGGTTATCGTCCGGTGGCTGCCTTGCTACCGAGTGATCTGATCCTTCTTCTTCGTCCTCTTCCTTCTTAGGTCTCCCGATAGGTATGCTGTCTTTCTTCGGTGGTTGCGCCGGTCCCTTTCCTTTACTGGGGCTGGTGGGAAATAGCCCAGGAAGGGTGGTTGCTGCCTTCACTAATTCGTCAGTTGACTCACTGAAGGTCTGCTTGGCCAAGTCTCGCGCAAGTTGTCGTTCCGCTTCGTCGATCGCAAAATCGCTCTTTGGCCCTATCCGTTTCTTAGGTTGCCTTTTCTTGGTAAGGCCTTCTCGTGGGACCTGCTTCCCACTCCGAGTCTCTAATGACTCAATCGTGTCGTTTCGGCGGAGCCGAACTTCTCGTGGTTCTGCCGCTCCCCGATGCTAGCTTTGCTTATTGGACTTTTCGTAGGTTGATCAGACCAGGTCCCTGCAGGTTTCTTAACCACTTGCTGAGGTTAAAAAAATGTAACGTGTTCGGGCTAGGCCCTAGTCACGTAGCGGTACGATAGGAGCAGATGGCTTCGTGGTCAACACGAAGCGAGCGCTGCTTGCTAAAGGAGGCTTCGAACGGGGTGTAATAGGAGATCAAAGAAGTAACCGTTCAACCAAGTATATTTAAGAATACTGTCTGTCGAAGTCTGCTGTTTCCATCGCGGGAATCAGCGGTCTTTAAATACAGCATATCGCTTATCTCCAGTATGAGCGATATTGCAAAACATTGTGTGTATCAACCGATAGCACACGAAACAAGACCAGTATCAAAAGATACTATGAAACTAAACATAAAACATTGTGTGTATCAACCGATAGCACACGAAACACTACAAGTATCAAATGATACTGTGAAACCCAAACATAAAATCCTAGTAACCTGTACCGGTTACAACAGTTACTTCTTTGATCTCATATTACGCCCCGTTCGAAGCCTCCTTTAGCAAGCGGTGCTCGCTTCATGTGGATCACGAAGCCATCTGCTCCTATCGTACCGCTACATGACTAGGGCCTTGCCTGAACACGTTACATTTTTTTAACCTTAGCAAGTGGTCAAGAAACCTGCAGGGACCTGGTCTGATCAACCTACGGAAAGTCCAATTAGCGAAGCTAGCATCGAGGAGCGGCAGAACCACGAAAGGTTCGGCTCCACCAACACAATACCATTGAGTCACCAGAGACTCGAAGTGGGAAGCAGGTCCCACGAGAAGGCCTTACCAAGAAAAGGCAACCTAAGGGACCACAAGGGCCAAAGAGCCAATTTCCGATCGACGAAGCAGAAAGACAGCTAGCATGAGACTTGGCCAAGCAGACCTTTAGCCAGTCGGCTGACGACTTAACAAAGACAGCAACAAGCCTTCCTGGACTATTTCCCCTGAGCCCCAGCAAAGAAATGGCACCAGCGCAACCACTGAAAAAAGATAGCTTACCTGTCGGCACACGCAAGAAGGAAGAAGACGACAAAGAAGCATCCGATCACTTGGTAGTAGGACAGCCACCAGACAAATCCCGCAGCGACCAGCCAGAAAGCTTCTCAGACGACAGTTCAAGTGACGAAGGGTCCGAACACGAAATGTCCGAAGGGGAATCCGCCGGGCGAACAGGACCTGAAATCAAACTCCCGCTACCACCCTCGTTCTCGGGCGAAAAGAACGACTTAAAACCTGCAGTATTCGATCGGTGGGTGGTAACAACATCTCAATACCTGGCTCTACACGGGGTGGGTAAAACTAAGGAGGGAAGCGGAGCATATTTGGGAAGCTTCTGCACTGGAAAGCCAGAAGAAGCATACCAGCAAGCAATGAACCACTATGAAAATGGGGAAAAGATCTGTGGAATGACCCTGATAAAGTACTTGAGAGAGAGATTCCAATCCTCGCGAAACACAGAAGAACTATACAAAAGATTCAAGGAAATCCAGCAAGTACGAAATGGCAAAACAGAAAGAATAACCCTGGTCGCAACAGATCTCTTAATGAATCATGGACGACTGCCTACGCGGACAGTGTCTCAGTATATGCTGCGACAAAGATTGTATAAAGCAATGCATCCCAGACTACGTCAGGAGGTAGAACCCATGGAGGAGGATGGTGATTCCTTTGACAAGATAGTCAAGCGGGCCGAACGGAAGGATGCTATCCTGTATGAAACAGGAGTTTACCGAACCCATGTGGGAGAGCAAAGGAATAGCAAAGGATCATCATTGCGGGACAATACGAAGAAGGATAAACCATACCGCAAGGATTCGAAGAACAAGGAGGACAAGAAATAGAAACGACACGAGGAAGGCATATGTTTCGAATGCGGAAAAGAAAGGGCACTACGCAAAGGATTGCTATGCCAAGAAAGGAAAGGGAAAAGCCGCAAAGTGAGAGACAAGCACAAACCACATGGAAGCAACCGAATATGACGAAGTGAAAATTAACTCAGTGGAGATGGAAAGCCTGCGAACTCAACTGACGGTGGCAATCAGACCCCGTGACGCTCTTGAAGGAACGATTTATATAGAAGGCCACTCAGCGAAGGTACTATTCGACACGGGAACAATCGGCTGTGACATAATAAGTGCCACCTTTATCTCCACCCATGGCATCCCAACGGAGCTTCTACCCCAACCAACAACAGTCAATATGGCTATGAAAGGATCCCGTTCCTCAAGCCACAAGAAATGTGGACTGACTGTAGGAATTGGGAAAAAGAAATGGACAAATCAGGAGATGTTGGTGGGGAACTAGGCGAAGTACGACGCCCTGATTGGAATGCCATTCCTGAAAAGACATAATGCTCTTGTCAGGTGTGGGGATACAGCAGTGGAATTCTGAGATGACAGATTACGGGTGCTAGGCAAACCAACAAGCGGGGAAATCCGAGCCGCTGTATCAGATACCAACGCAACAACCTTGTTGGAAGAATACAAGGATGTATTCCCAGACAAGGTCCCTGAAATGCTACCCCCAGTGCGTAAGATTAGCCATCACATTCAGCTAAAGGATCCAACTAACCTACGAAACCAACCAACATACTCGATCCCAGAAGCCTACAAGGAAAAACTCATGAACTGGATAAACGAGAAATTACGAAGTGGAGTGATTGTACGACAAGAGGTACCAGGGGCGGCGCCTATGTTTGTACAACCGAAGTCAGATGGAAGGATCCGCCCCCTGGTGGACCTGAAAGCGAGAAATGATAATACGATCATGGATAGTCCTTCAATTCCAAACCAACAGCAGATCCTTAACCGAATAGGAGAAACAAAATTCAGGAGTAAGATCGACCTAAGTGATGCCTACTTCCAAACACGCGTGGACAGGGACAATGTTAAGTTCAACTCCTTCAAAACCCCGTTAGGAGGATTTGTGAGCAAAGTAAGGCTCCAAGGAGACATGAATGCACCAGCAACATTTATGTGAATAATGGAGGACCTCATGAGCGAATATTTACATCATTTTGTATGGGTATACATTAATGATATTCCCATATTTTCAGACACATCAGAAGAACACTAAAAACACATACGCCAAGTATGTGACCGACTTAGAAAAGTAAAGTTCTTTGCGAGCAAAAGAAAGTTAGTACTTTTTGTAGACAAACTGGAAGTATTAGGACACATAGTGGACAACGAGGAGATCCATGCCTCCCCACAGAAAATATCATCCATTGCAGAATGGGAAACATCAAAAAATAAGCAGGAATTGTAACGATTCCTGGGAATAGTGAATTGTGTGGCCCAGTTTCTCCCACACCATGCAACACTGACCGCACCGTTAACCGATTGAACAGGGAACGCCGAATTCGTATGGACAACAGCCCACCAGACCGCATTCAAGATGGTCCGAAAGCGGATACTCGATCAGCAAGTCATGCGACCAATAGACATGCGAAGAAAGGAACCAATTTGGTTAGTTACGGACACCTCAGATTTAGGAGTTGGAGCATGGGTGGGACAAGGACCCACTTATGAGGTGGCACAACCAGCCGCGTTAGACAGCAGAAAGTTCACCAACGCTCAGATGAACTATGGGACCAGCGATAAACAGGCCTTAGCGATAGTGGAAGCGCTTAATCGGTTCCACAATGTACTAATGGGAAATACCTTCAAAATAGTAACAGACCACCAACCCTTAACACACCTGCGAACGGCCAAAAACCCTGGCAGGAAACTGGTGAGATGGTTAAGTGCCTGGGGAAAATATGATGCGAAAATAGTCTACGCACCAGGAAGCACAAACTATTTAGGTGACGCCCTTTCCCGAATTTACGATGGTGAACCAGACTTGATTCTACTCTATGTCCAGGATCATACGAAAGAATCGGATGACATCACGGATAACACGGTCTACGAGGAAGAATCAAACACAATGGAACCCATCCAGGAGTTCTCCCCTACTTCCCCTCCTTCCTCCTATACTGAGTACCCCAACGAAGCCCCTGTACCTCGCGAAAGCCCCAGCTCAATTACTGTAGGAAATGATTGGGGTGACCAGTGTACCCTGCGAAGTACGCCAGCGGAAGAACTCCAATATAGCGCCCTACACTACTCACACTGGTACATGGATCATTGCCCATATCATCAAACCGAGATCAAATTCACAAACAACCACCCCAGAAGATGGGGAAAATCGACTCCTTACCCGCCTAGTGAAGGGCCGAGCCCCCCAAGTACAGAAAGGGACCCGAGCCCTCCGGAGTTCCCGGAAATAAGTGACTGGGAATAGCAACAAACCACGGCTGGGAGACCAATTAGTGCGGGAGCAGGACCGTCTACCCTGGCCCAGCCAATGCCCAGGTCTTATGCAATTCCGACACTGATAAACCCGGAAGCCCCAGCCTTCCAGATGCAGGAGCCAGAACCAATAGAAAATCTCAGGATCGAGACAATAGAGGCATTCCGAATGCCAGGACCTGATAGCCCACCACCGATTAGACGAGCAGAATGGCTAAGAAGCCTTACCAATAAGACAATAGTCTCCGTAATGCCCCCGACAGTGACAGAATACCAGCGCGGGCTTTACGATGTCTTAGAAGACAACGCGGAAGATGACCTACCTGAGACAACCAGAGGAAGCAAGATAGAAGACGAACGCGACACCTTACAGACAGTCAATGAAATGATTGGAACGATCTGAGCACACATGGTAGCAGCATACCGGAAAGAACCAATTTGGAAGAAGGTAAAGGAGAATATGTACTCCACAGGAGACTTGTCCTCTTACAAGGTTGCAAAGGGAATACTATACGCAACAACGAGATATGGGGAAGACTGCCTGTATGTTCTGAAAGGCCCTGCATATGGAAACACGACATTGAGAGAATATGTTATTCGCGAAATTCACAACAAAGGCCACCACAGTGTTCAACGAAACTTACGGTACGCAAAAGAGTACCGATTTTAGCCTGAAATGCGAAAGGACTTTAGAGCGTATATGACCCAGTGCCACACATGCCAGGTGAATAAAGAGCCTACAAAATTGCCAGAAGGAAAGGCTCAGACAATGNTGTGAAACCCAAACATAAAATCCTAGTAACCTGTACCGGTTACAACAGTTACTTCTTTGATCTCATATTACGCCCCGTTCGAAGCCTCCTTTAGCAAGCGGTGCTCGCTTCATGTGGATCACGAAGCCATCTGCTCCTATCGTACCGCTACATGACTAGGGCCTTGCCTGAACACGTTACATTTTTTTAACCTTAGCAAGTGGTCAAGAAACCTGCAGGGACCTGGTCTGATCAACCTACGGAAAGTCCAATTAGCGAAGCTAGCATCGAGGAGCGGCAGAACCACGAAAGGTTCGGCTCCACCAACACAATACCATTGAGTCACCAGAGACTCGAAGTGGGAAGCAGGTCCCACGAGAAGGCCTTACCAAGAAAAGGCAACCTAAGGGACCACAAGGGCCAAAGAGCCAATTTCCGATCGACGAAGCAGAAAGACAGCTAGCATGAGACTTGGCCAAGCAGACCTTTAGCCAGTCGGCTGACGACTTAACAAAGACAGCAACAAGCCTTCCTGGACTATTTCCCCTGAGCCCCAGCAAAGAAATGGCACCAGCGCAACCACTGAAAAAAGATAGCTTACCTGTCGGCACACGCAAGAAGGAAGAAGACGACAAAGAAGCATCCGATCACTTGGTAGTAGGACAGCCACCAGACAAATCCCGCAGCGACCAGCCAGAAAGCTTCTCAGACGACAGTTCAAGTGACGAAGGGTCCGAACACGAAATGTCCGAAGGGGAATCCGCCGGGCGAACAGGACCTGAAATCAAACTCCCGCTACCACCCTCGTTCTCGGGCGAAAAGAACGACTTAAAACCTGCAGTATTCGATCGGTGGGTGGTAACAACATCTCAATACCTGGCTCTACACGGGGTGGGTAAAACTAAGGAGGGAAGCGGAGCATATTTGGGAAGCTTCTGCACTGGAAAGCCAGAAGAAGCATACCAGCAAGCAATGAACCACTATGAAAATGGGGAAAAGATCTGTGGAATGACCCTGATAAAGTACTTGAGAGAGAGATTCCAATCCTCGCGAAACACAGAAGAACTATACAAAAGATTCAAGGAAATCCAGCAAGTACGAAATGGCAAAACAGAAAGAATAACCCTGGTCGCAACAGATCTCTTAATGAATCATGGACGACTGCCTACGCGGACAGTGTCTCAGTATATGCTGCGACAAAGATTGTATAAAGCAATGCATCCCAGAATAAGAAAGGAGGTAGAACCCATGGAGGAGGATGGTGATTCCTTTGACAAGATAGTAAAACGGGCCGAACGGAAGGATGCTATCCTGTATGAAACAGGAGTTTACCGAACCCATGTGGGAGAGCAAAGGAATAGCAAAGGATCATCATTGCGGGACAATACGAAGAAGGATAAACCATACCGCAAGGATTCGAAGAACAAGGAGGACAAGAAATAGAAACGACACGAGGAAGGCATATGTTTCGAATGCGGAAAAGAAAGGGCACTACGCAAAGGATTGCTATGCCAAGAAAGGAAAGGGAAAAGCCGCAAAGTGAGAGACAAGCACAAACCACATGGAAGCAACCGAATATGACGAAGTGAAAATTAACTCAGTGGAGATGGAAAGCCTGCGAACTCAACTGACGGTGGCAATCAGACCCCGTGACGCTCTTGAAGGAACGATTTATATAGAAGGCCACTCAGCGAAGGTACTATTCGACACGGGAACAATCGGCTGTGACATAATAAGTGCCACCTTTATCTCCACCCATGGCATCCCAACGGAGCTTCTACCCCAACCAACAACAGTCAATATGGCTATGAAAGGATCCCGTTCCTCAAGCCACAAGAAATGTGGACTGACTGTAGGAATTGGGAAAAAGAAATGGACAAATCAGGAGATGTTGGAAGGGAACAAGGCAAAGTACGAAGCCCTGATTGGAATGCCATTCCTGAAAAGACATAATGCTCTTGTCAGGTGTGGGGATACAGCAGTGGAATTCTGAGATGACAGATTACGGGTGCTAGGCAAACCAACAAGCGGGGAAATCCGAGCCGCTGTATCAGATACCAACGCAACAACCTTGTTGGAAGAATACAAGGATGTATTCCCAGACAAGGTCCCTGAAATGCTACCCCCAGTGCGTAAGATTAGCCATCACATTCAGCTAAAGGATCCAACTAACCTACGAAACCAACCAACATACTCGATCCCAGAAGCCTACAAGGAAAAACTCATGAACTGGATAAACCAGAAATTACGAAGTGGAGTGATTGTACGACAAGAGGTACCAGGGGCGGCGCCTATGTTTGTACAACCGAAGTCAGATGGAAGGATCCGCCCCCTGGTGGACCTGAAAGCGAGAAATGATAATACGATCATGGATAGTCCTTCAATTCCAAACCAACAGCAGATCCTTAACCGAATAGGAGAAACAAAATTCAGGAGTAAGATCGACCTAAGTGATGCCTACTTCCAAACACGCGTGGACAGGGACAATGTTAAGTTCAACTCCTTCAAAACCCCGTTAGGAGGATTTGTGAGCAAAGTAAGGCTCCAAGGAGACATGAATGCACCAGCAACATTTATGTGAATAATGGAGGACCTCATGAGCGAATATTTACATCATTTTGTATGGGTATACATTAATGATATTCCCATATTTTCAGACACATCAGAAGAACACTAAAAACACATACGCCAAGTATGTGACCGACTTAGAAAAGTAAAGTTCTTTGCGAGCAAAAGAAAGTTAGTACTTTTTGTAGACAAACTGGAAGTATTAGGACACATAGTGGACAACGAGGAGATCCATGCCTCCCCACAGAAAATATCATCCATTGCAGAATGGGAAACATCAAAAAATAAGCAGGAATTGTAACGATTCCTGGGAATAGTGAATTGTGTGGCCCAGTTTCTCCCACACCATGCAACACTGACCGCACCGTTAACCGATTGAACAGGGAACGCCGAATTCGTATGGACAACAGCCCACCAGACCGCATTCAAGATGGTCCGAAAGCGGATACTCGATCAGCAAGTCATGCGACCAATAGACATGCGAAGAAAGGAACCAATTTGGTTAGTTACGGACACCTCAGATTTAGGAGTTGGAGCATGGGTGGGACAAGGACCCACTTATGAGGTGGCACAACCAGCCGCGTTAGACAGCAGAAAGTTCACCAACGCTCAGATGAACTATGGGACCAGCGATAAACAGGCCTTAGCGATAGTGGAAGCGCTTAATCGGTTCCACAATGTACTAATGGGAAATACCTTCACAATAGTTACAGACCACCAACCCTTAACACACCTGCGAACGGCCAAAAACCCTGGCAGGAAACTGGTGAGATGGTTAAGTGCCTGGGGAAAATATGATGCGAAAATAGTCTACGCACCAGGAAGCACAAACTATTTAGGTGACGCCCTTTCCCGAATTTACGATGGTGAACCAGACTTGATTCTACTCTATGTCCAGGATCATACGAAAGAATCGGATGACATCACGGATAACACGGTCTACGAGGAAGAATCAAACACAATGGAACCCATCCAGGAGTTCTCCCCTACTTCCCCTCCTTCCTCCTATACTGAGTACCCCAACGAAGCCCCTGTACCTCGCGAAAGCCCCAGCTCAATTACTGTAGGAAATGATTGGGGTGACCAGTGTACCCTGCGAAGTACGCCAGCGGAAGAACTCCAATATAGCGCCCTACACTACTCACACTGGTACATGGATCATTGCCCATATCATCAAACCGAGATCAAATTCACAAACAACCACCCCAGAAGATGGGGAAAATCGACTCCTTACCCGCCTAGTGAAGGGCCGAGCCCCCCAAGTACAGAAAGGGACCCGAGCCCTCCGGAGTTCCCGGAAATAAGTGACTGGGAATAGCAACAAACCACGGCTGGGAGACCAATTAGTGCGGGAGCAGGACCGTCTACCCTGGCCCAGCCAATGCCCAGGTCTTATGCAATTCCGACACTGATAAACCCGGAAGCCCCAGCCTTCCAGATGCAGGAGCCAGAACCAATAGAAAATCTCAGGATCGAGACAATAGAGGCATTCCGAATGCCAGGACCTGATAGCCCACCACCGATTAGACGAGCAGAATGGCTAAGAAGCCTTACCAATAAGACAATAGTCTCCGTAATGCCCCCGACAGTGACAGAATACCAGCGCGGGCTTTACGATGTCTTAGAAGACAACGCGGAAGATGACCTACCTGAGACAACCAGAGGAAGCAAGATAGAAGACGAACGCGACACCTTACAGACAGTCAATGAAATGATTGGAACGATCTGAGCACACATGGTAGCAGCATACCGGAAAGAACCAATTTGGAAGAAGGTAAAGGAGAATATGTACTCCACAGGAGACTTGTCCTCTTACAAGGTTGCAAAGGGAATACTATACGCAACAACGAGATATGGGGAAGACTGCCTGTATGTTCTGAAAGGCCCTGCATATGGAAACACGACATTGAGAGAATATGTTATTCGCGAAATTCACAACAAAGGCCACCACAGTGTTCAACGAAACTTACGGTACGCAAAAGAGTACCGATTTTAGCCTGAAATGCGAAAGGACTTTAGAGCGTATATGACCCAGTGCCACACATGCCAGGTGAATAAAGAGCCTACAAAATTGCCAGAAGGAAAGGCTCAGACAATGACCCTGCCGTCGGAAATGTTCGAATCAATAGCCATTGACTTTACGGGACCCTTCCACAATTCATGGGGATACGACACGATCCTGGTTGCGATGGATAGATTTTTAGGATTCACGTGGCTTATACCTACAACAAAGCAAGTAACAGCAATAACAACCTGGGAACTTCTACGCAACAAAATGTTTACATCCCATAGCTACCCGACATCTATAGTAAGCGACGCAGACCCAAGGTTTGAATCATGTGTATGGAGACAACGGGGTCGATCGTTAGGCATTGAATATATCAAGGCGGCACCAGGCCATCATGAGACGAATAGACAAGTCGAAAGAAAGATTCGAGAATTGAAGACGGCTCTGCGAAACCTAGGCAATGCCAGACAAAGCAATAGGTTTGATGCCATACCACAGACAGCAGTATACCTGAATGCGGGATGGTCAGAAACTCTCAGTGTGTCACCATATAAGGCCATTTTCGAAAAGAATTACCCACTACTACCCCTAGCGAACTTCAAGAACTCCGCAGTACCGGCTGCCGAGGAATTACTAAACAGGCACCAAGCAATCCAGAATGCGGCATTCAATGCGCTTAAAATGGCACGATTGAGAAGCACGAGAACGGCAGCAAAATGACGCAGACACCATACCCCGATAGGAAAGGGTAATCTGTTACTAGTATATGGAAGCTTATTCGCAACGGAATCAGGACGTAGCAAGAAATTGCAACCCCGGTGGCATGGACCATTCAAGATGATCAGTTACAATGAGCATGGACAAAATTACACTGCAGAAATGGATGGCAGAATGTACAGAAACCGAGAAGCAACATTCCATGCATCCAGCGTGGAAAGATACCACCTGAACGATGCTGTTTCCTTCCCTGCCAGGAGCCACCTAAAACAACCCCCAATTGTCGTACATCAGAAACCGGAATGGGAAGTGGAAACCATACGAGACCACAGAAGACGATATGACCGTGACCAATTCCTAGTGAACTGGGTGGGGTACCCAGAAACAGAAAATAGCTGGGAACCCCTTGAGGGATTGGAAAATGCGATGGAAGCGGTTAATAAATGGTGGGAAGACAACAAACCGGAGGACGAGCTACCCTCTACTATAAACCATGTATCAGTAGCATGGAGCCCAACTCTACCAGAAATCCAACACCTGCGCCTGGACACGGACCAAGGGATACAGGACGGATTTTGGTCAGCCCATTTCGAGAGCGATTTCGAAAGCAGCGAAGATGAAAATCGGGTTATGGAGGATGGAGCAGCATACCTAGCCCGGCTGGCCGAGGCGGAGTACTGGCAATAGCGAAAGGAAAAAACACTCCATCCAACACCCTTATGATGTCAAACTATGAGCAAGTACCTGGGAGACTGCGCCATCAGCTAATGGGACTGTTGGTGAACCGTGATATTATCCCAAGACGATACCTTACACACCGACTATTCATACACATCTGCAACAAATGCTTAGAAATAACAACAGAATCGACGGGACGAATGTGGGGAGAGTCAGTGTCAGATATTTTCCGCTTCGGTAGCGGATGCTACCTAAGTACAGAAAAATGTGATGGTTGCATGGAAATGGAAGAAACCGAAATTAAGCAATCCCTTTTTTCCTAAAAACACTAAGCGAGGCCAACACCCAAGCGAGGCCAACAACTAAGCGAGGTCACCACCGAAACATAAATACCGGCCACCAACCCCCTAAAACCGCCGAAGAAAACAGATCACACTACCAGACCTCCTAAACCTTAACCTCTTCCAAAACCTTCGCCCTATTACAAACCTATTTTTACACAAAAATGTCAAGCTACACAGAAGTCAGCATAAAGGGACGAGACCTCATTTTGGGGTACCTACTTTACCGAGAAATCATTCCAGAAGATCCTTACAGGAAGATTTTTTACATCGATCACTGTGAAGATTGCGGATGAATCGATGTCGAAACGGAGGAATGGGAGGACCAGATAGTCCAAAACTTTGTGGACCTGCCACATTACTGGG
Source organism: Tuber magnatum (assembly GCA_003182015.1). Classification (NCBI taxonomy): domain Eukaryota; kingdom Fungi; phylum Ascomycota; class Pezizomycetes; order Pezizales; family Tuberaceae; genus Tuber; species Tuber magnatum. The sequence continues at coordinate 730,819 of PYWC01000057.1, forward strand.
AGTCTGGTTGCTTTGTGCGCGGGGCGCCATGCGGGGAGTGTTTGGAAAGATGGCTGGAAGGAGTGGAGTGGATGTTGCAGGACCACTTGAGATTGTTGCACGATAGCGATGACGATGAGGATGGGTCCTTTCCGGAGAATAGCGGAACTACCGGCTATTAGGATTTCCTTGGATTGTTTTACTTGGTGAAATTGTTATTTTATTTCGGGAGTGTAACCGGTACGGGTACTGGGTTGTTTTATGTTTGGTTTCACAGTATCGTTTGATACTTGTATTGTTTCGTGTGCTATCGGTTGATACACACATTGCGTTATGTTTGGTTTCACAGTATCGTTTGATACTTGTATTGTTTCGTGTGCTATCCGTTGATACACACATTGCTTGGCAATATCGCTCATACTGGAAATAAGCGATATGCTATATTTAAAGACCGCTGATTCCCGCAATGGAAACAGCAGACTTCGACAGACAGTATTCTTAAATATACTTGGTTGAACAGTTACTTCTCTGATCTCCTATTACGCCCCATTTGAAGCCTCCTTTAGCAAGCAGTGCTCGCTTCGTGTTGATCACGAAGCCATCTGCTCCTATCGTACCGCTACGTGACTAGCGCCTCACCCAAACAAGTTACTGAGAGAAGTCTATCTTCGTTATATAAATAGATAGGATAATAGAATAAAGTTACCCTGACCTATAGAGTAGGTTACTCTACTCAGGGATCACAGTTACCCTGCCTTGGAACTCAGGTCACCCTGTCAGGAAACCTGAGTTATCCTACTTAACAAGGCAAAGTCGCTCAGATAGTTTGGGAGAAATGACAGGAATGTTTGTCACACGAAGCTGCATATAATACTAGAATCTGGGGTTCCCGGAGATGCTATTGGGGGAGCTATACAGCTCTGAAGAAGCTGTATATTGGAGACATTATTCCTATCATGCCCCTCTGGCTTCACCTTGAGGCCCGGACGTCAAAGGCAAACGGTTGTGTGGTTGTATGCTGTCTAGCAAAAGGGAATCTTTAGAGATTTGCTTGCAACGTCATATGTATCCTGACCGTCTGATTGACAATAGGCTGTTCACAGAATATATAAAAGAGCATAGAATAGAAGTTGGAGTACCCCCTGCAAGTTCTTTAAAGTAAAATGGACCAAAACTGGCAGAGTTAATAGGAGTTAACAGTGAGGGTCCCAAAGGTAGTCCCGGGTGGTACTGGGGTTACTGGGAGAGTTTTACCCCTATTAAACCGGAACATGTCCCCAATGCTATATGCTCTGTAAGCGAAGTATAGGGGCACTAAAAGCATGATTTATATCACAGGTAAGGTGGATCCAAGATAGTAGTTATGGGGAGCACTGATTAGAGCACTACACAATTACCACACCCTGTGGAGGACACTGGAAGTCCCCAAGTCATAAATAGTAGATAGATAAACCAGTCACGGTAGCTTCCAGGTTCACTTAAAGATCTATGCATATAGGAAGGGTATCAAAGATAGCCCGGTTCATCAGCTGTCTTGACTGGTAGCTACTGGCAAGGTACCAATACGAAGATGTTTCCACTCCAGTAGGCAAAATGGAGATGCACTGCAGAAACAATAACTACATGAGGTGAATGCTGACTAGAGTGTGTCAACACATGCATGCTTGAAAGATATGTCAGAAAATATATCAGACCACCCTTAGCAGAGAAGAGTGTGCTCGAATAGTTCGAGTAACGTGATAGGAGAGTTTCTGGTATAAGATGAAACCACTTGAAAATCTATACAAGAACTCTCTTACTCCAACAATCAATCCTCTCGAGACCTTAATTGAGTGAAGTGTCAGGCTTAATAATATTAAGTTTTACTGTTTACTTTACTCTTACATTTGTTTGAACTTTTGGCGATAAGTTTAAAGTTGTTTAGTACAGTCACAACCTTGAGATCTACCTTCCTAGCGGTGCTCCCGTTATACTGAGAAACACGATGTTGAGTCTGTATCCCCTGTATCCTGTGCATTATGACATCTGTTGCAACACCCAGAAACACCACAGGCATCTAGTACTACCCAACCACACTTGGTTGTATCCTGATGCAACTTTGCATCTAACCTATGCCCCATTAATTTCCAGCCCCCATCTGAGTTATTCCCTATTCTACCTTCTTATTCTGATGCCCAGATCTATTTACCACAACTTGAATTCCTTTTCCCAGCAAGATTTAACTGAGATTCTGATTATAAACTGAGCTTGACATCTGATTTCCCATGTGTCCTTTGGCAGCAGCCCTCTATATTTCACAGAATAGATCCACTCAATGCCAGCTTTCCAACGGCCTGAAGGACGTCTACTCATAATCTATATTGGTAGAGTTACAGTCTGTTATGAAAGTGGTCTTTACTGGGAGGTTCTTACTATGTACTAAGTTTGATACCAGATTCCTCAGGAGTCCTTTAGCCGCAGCCCTCTATATTTTGCACTATAGATCCACTCCACGCCTGCTTCCTAATGGTGGGAAGAATGTCGACTTGCAATCAGTATTGTTGGAGTTACAGTCTATTATGAAAGTAGTGTGTCTCAGTGTAAGTTTTGAGAGGTTCTAACTATGTACTGAATCTGATACCAGATTTCTCCGGTGTCCTTTGAATCCAAGTCTGCATACTTTGCAGCATGGATTTACTCGATGCCAGCTTTCTAACAGTCTAAAGAATGTCTACTCATGACTATTGATGGTAGAGATACTGCCTATTATGGAGGTAGTATTTATATTGGTAATATGCTGACTTTTATTCCAGATTCCTCAAGTGCCCTTTAGACGCGACACTCCATACTATACAGCATAGATCCACTCAATGCCAGGTTTTGAAAGGTCTAGAAAACGTCTATCAGCAACCATTATTGGCAGAGTTGCAGCTAGTTATGATGCTAGTATTCTTAGCTAGCAATATTCTGGGTTTGACACCAGATACCTCAGGCATCCTTTGTATGCAGTACTCCATACTCGACAGCCTAGATCCACTCGACGCTAGCTTTCCAACGGTCTACAGAATGTCTACTCAGTATCATTAATGGTGGAGCTACAGGCTGTTATAAATAGGGTCTTTTCTGGTAAGATTTTGGCAAGATTCTGACTATGTGCTAACTTTGATGCCAGATTGCTTAAGTATCCTTTTGACGCGGGACTCCATACTCTCCAGTATAGATCCACTTGACACCAGCTTTCGAACGGTCTAAAGGACGTCGACCTGCCGGTAATATTGGTCGAGTTACAGGCTATTATAAATAGGGCCTTTTCTGGCAGGGTTCTCACTTTGTAAGACTTCAAGTTTGCTGGTCTAGCAACTAGTGGAGGGGGTTTAATAGAGGTGTTACTATGTATATTACTGTTTTAATAAATTATACTACCTACTGCTTTATAAACTTTAATTCAATTGTGACTTAAGTTACAAGATATGAAATCGAGAACTCTTCAGAAACTTATAATTTCAAAGGCTTTGGTAGAGCTTATGGTTCGGCCCAGACACTGCTCAGATTGGATGTCCTGTTCTAGTGGTGTTCTGAGAATGTGGTGTTGTACCTGGTTGCACCCTGAGAATTCTGTGTCAACCCTGTTGTATTCTAATACTACTAAGATCTAATGTTGTGTCTTGAGTTATGATTAGTATTCTGTATGCTCCGCATGTGAGGCACTCTGAATGTTCCAGGTGTGAGTTCAGATTTTTGCTGCTGCAACCAATATCTTCTGGTCTGTCTATTTCTTTTTTCCAATTTCTACTGTCAGACTGTATTTCTTCTAGCTTGAGAAGTAGGAACCTTCCATAGGTATATTGACCATCATTGGTTGTAAAAGGGAGTCTGTGAATATTCCATAGGTGGCAATAAAGGTGGTACTAATTGTGTTATAGCTAATTGTTCCTATATCAAATAGCGTCTTGACTGGGTCCCTGTCACAAACAATGATAGAGGAGAAAGATTAGTTATATCATGGATGACTCAGAATGGAACATTAGAGGAACTGGGTTAAACTAACCAGTAAGGCAGATTGGCAAGGCTTACTGGTAAGGCAGGTTAGTTAGGCTTTTACACTATGACTCACGGTTGGGGTTATGGGGTCTTACATGACTCACTGTTGTAAGTCACTGGTATGTTATGATTGGTTTTTGGGTTTGAATAATGCATAGTTGCCAGTTATATGATGTAATGACTTTTGCATATGACTCAGTTTCACAGCCAGCTGGCAGGGATCCAAAGGTATCGGGGTGTTGGTTTTACATATGAATATTTAAGTTAAGATGGTTGCATCATGATAGGAAGGGTGGCTTAGCTGAGGTCTCACATAATGGATTCTTATGGAAACTGATGAAAGATCATGGCTGCACATGAGAAAGGGGTCAGGGGTATTGGGATTTATCAGTGTAGGACTTGCCTTTACTATATAAAGGGGTGTGCTCTTTTGAGATTTATTTTCTTCACACAATCTGGTAATTTCCTACCTATACCTATACTTAGAAATTACAACTTTGTTTTTTCTTTGTACCACCAGAACTTGTAAACCCTAACCCTGAACTCTGAGACCCTGTCTTTGACCCCCTGAAGCCTTGATACAAACATGTTATTGTTTGTATACCTGTACCCTTGCCTCGTCTGGACTACTATAGTATGACTTGAACTATCTGTCTTTGACCCCATATATACCCTGTCCATTACATCGAGTTAATAGCCATTGATTTTGCAAGACCCTTCAATAATTTAAAGGAATGCGATACAGTTTTGGTAGCCATGAATAGATTTTCAGGATATACATACTTGTTATGAATAAATAAGAAGGTAATGGTACTAAGAACATGGAAGCTGCTATGCAACCATGTATTTATACCTCACAGTTACCCAGTAACAATAATAAGTGATGCAGACCAGCCTTTTCAATCACACCTATGGAAGCAAAGAGGTGGATCATTAGAAATCAAATACATCAATGCAGTACCAAGATATTATGAAACAAACAAACAAGTTGAAAAGAAAATTCCAGAATTGCAGACTGTTATTTGCAACCTGGTCAATGTAGGACAAAACAATTGGTTTGATACAATTTTAGAAATAGCAGCATACTTGAATGTAGGATGGTTTGAGATCTTAGGTATGTCCATATACAAAGTTGTTTTTGGAAAAAACTACCTACTACTTCCCTTGGCAAATTTTAGAAACTCTACAGTCCTAGCAACTGATGAACTGCTAAATACATATCAAGCAATCCAGAATGCCACATTCAATGTAATAAAATTAGCACATTTCAGAAGTATAAGAATGGCAGCAAAATGATAGAGATGCCTTTTCACAATAAAATCTGGCCAAAGTAAAAAATTGCAACCTTGCTAGCGAGGACCTTTCAAGATAGCTGGATACAATGACCATACAGAAAACTATAGAGTGGAAATAGGCAGAATAATGTACTGTAACTTGGTAGTAATCTTCCACGTATCTACCGTAAAAGGATATCTCCCTAACAAGGATACTACTTTTGTAATGTGTTCACACCTAGGGTGCTAATCACGCTGCGAGTACAATAGTAACAGGGGACCTACTTGCTTGGCAAGAGGTGAGAGTTGTGTAGACTAAAGGAGGCTTCGAAGGGGCGTAATAGGAGATCAAGAAGTAACCATTCAACCAAGTATATTAGAGATACTGTCAGTTGTAGTCTGCTGTTTCCATCGTGGAATCAGCAGCATTTAAATACAAGTTCTCGCTCATCTCCAGTATGAGTGATAATATAAAACATTCAAAGTATCAAGCAATACCTTTGAAACATAACAAGTATCAAACAATACTATCAAATCAAACATAAAACAATCAAAGTATCAAATGATATCTTTGAAACATGATGAGTATCAAATGATACTATCAAATCAAACATAAAACATAACCTGGTACCTGTACCGGTTACAACCTTTCATGAAAGAAGCCACACAAAGCCACCACCAATTGTGGTAAATAAAAAAGCAGCGTGGAAAATGAAGTACATACGAGATTGTAGAAGGTGGTATGACTACAACAAGTTCTTGGTGAAGTGGGTTGGATACTCTGAGATGGAGAACAGTTGGGAAGCACGGGAAGGATTAGAAAACTTGATGGAATTAGGCAATAAATAGTGGGCAGACAACAAACCTGGCAATAAACTACCCGCTACAATAAACCATGTAATGGGAGTATAGAGCCTAACACTACCCAAGGTCCAACACCTCCGACCCAATATGGACGAAGAAATGCAAGACAGCTTCCGGTCAGCTGAATTTAAGAGCAACTTCAAGAGCAGTGAAGGTGAAAACTAGATAATGGAAGATGAAGCTATATACTTGGCTCGGCTAGCCAAGGCCGAGTACTGGACATAACAGAAAAATAAGGTATACTATCCAATAGCCTTATGATGTCAAACCATAAGCAGGTATCTTAGAGACTGCACTTTCAGCTAATGGGACTATTGGTAAACCGTGATATTATCCCTAAATGATATCTTATACATTGATTATTTATACACATTTACAATAAATACCTTGAAATAACCAGTGTATTAACAGGACAAATATGGGGAGTGACTGTATCTGATATGTTTCAGTTCAGTAGTGGTTGCTACCTAAGTACAGAAAAATGCCAAATATGCAAATGGACTGAAGATAACAAATATAAATACCACTTACTTTCTCCTGAGCACTTAAGTGTAATGACCCAGCATACATAAGCTATAGTAGACTGAGCCTACGCCTATACAGGCGGCCCTGAGACAGACTGGTAGGAACAGTAGGGTAAGTATGAGTTTGACCCATAGATGCTCGATGGTCCAGGTTCCATTATAAACAGTAAGGCATACACCCTTGAGAGGTGTTAGCATACTCAAGAACTTGCCAAGGACAAGTTACCCTGCTTGGCTGGGTAAGCAGGGGGGCCGGCGAAAGAGAGAGAAGTCTATCTCTACTATAGGAATAGACAAGGAAACAGGGTAAAGTTACCCTGACATCCAGAGTAGGGTACCCTACTCAGGGATCACGGTTACCCTGCCTTGGCACTTGGGTTACCCTGTCTGGGAACCTGACTTATCCTACTTGACAATGCAAAGTCGCTCGGGGAGTTCAGGCGAAATGACTGGAATGTTTGTCACATAAAGACATATATAATACTGAAATCTGGAGTTTCAGGAGATGCTATTGGGCGAGCTACTCAGCTCCAAAGAAGCTGTAAATTGGAGACTTTATTTCTATCATCCCCCTCCAGCCCCGCCTTGAGGCCTGGACATCATGGGCAAACAGTTGTGTAGTTGTACACAGTCTATCAAAAGAAAATCTTTGTAGACCTGCTTGCAACACCATGTGCATCACTGCCATCTGGGACAACTATAGGCTCTTGGCAGGATATATAAGGAGGCATAGGATCGAAGTTAGAGTACCTCCTCGAAGTTGGTTGGAGTAAAACAGACAGAAACTAATGTAGTTAATGGAGGTTAACCATGGGGGTCCCAAAGGTAGTCCTGGGTGGTGCCGGGGTGAGTGGGAGAGTTTTATACCTGTCAAGCCCAAACATGTCCCCAACGCTATAGGCTCTGTAAGAAAAGTGCAGAGGCACGAAAAGCATGATTCCCACCACAGGCAAGATCGATCCAAGATAGAAGTCATGGGTAGCACCTATTGGAGCACTACAAAACCAGCATACCCTATAGAAGACACCAGAAGTCTACGAGTCGTTAATAGTGGATAGATAAACTGCTCACAGTAGCTTTCGAGGTCATGTAGAGATCAATGCATATAGGAAGTCAGTCATAGATAGTCCAGTTCATCAGGTGACTTGACTGTTGGCCACTGGCAAGGCACCGATACGAAGAGGTTTTCACTACTGTGAGCAAAAGGGGAATGTGCCGCAGAAATGATAACTGTATGAGGTGAAGGCTAACTAGAGTGTGTCGACACATGAATGCCTGAAAGGTGTGCTAGGAGACATGTCAGACCACCCTTAGCAGAGAAGGGTCTGCTCGAGTAGTTGGAGTAAACCAATAGAGAAGTCTCTGGTATAAGATAAAACTACTTAAAAAGCTATGCGAGAACTCCCCTACTCCAAGAATCAATCCTCTCAAGACCTTAATTAAGTGAAGCGTTAGGCTTAATAACATTAAGTTTTACTGTTCACCTTACTCTTACATTTATGTGAACTTTTGGCAATAAGATTGAAGTTGTTCAGTGCGGTCGCAATCTTGGAATTTATCCTCCTAGCAATACCCCTATTGTGTTAAGCGAAAATGACCTAGACACCTCTACCCGATCTGCTACCTTATACCAAGATACTCCTACTCCATCCGAAACACGCGAACAATTTCAAAGTATGAGGAAGTCTGTAAAGTGTTTGGGCTAGGCCCTAGTCACGTAGTAGTTCGATAGGAGCAGATGGCTTCGCAGTCAACACAAAGCGAGCGCTGCTTGCTAAAGGAGGCTTCAAACGGGGTGTAATAGGGGATCAAAGAAGTAACAGTTCAACCAAGTATATTTTAAGAATACTGTCTGTCGAAGTCTGCTGTTTCTATCGCGGGAGTCAGCGGTCTTGAAATACAGCATATCGCTTATCTCCAGTATGAGCGATATTGCAAAACAATATGTGTATAAACCGATAGCACACGAAACAATTCACGTATCAACCGATACTGGGAAACCAAACATAAAACAACGTGTGTATCAAACGATAGCACACGAAACAATACAAGTATCAAACGATACTGTAAAACCAAACATAAAGCAACCTAGTACCCGTACCGGTTACACTCCCAAAATACAATAATAATTTCAGCAAATAAAACAACCTAAGGAAATCCTAATAGCCAGTGATTCCGCTATTCTCCTGAAAGTCCGTTTAGGACCCATCCTCATTGTCATCGCTACCCTGCAGCCATCTCAAGTCATCTGGCAACATCCATTCCGCACCTTCCAACTATCTTTCCAAACACTCCCCACATGGCGCCCCGCGCACAAAGCATCCTAACTCCCAGTAGTGTAGCAGGTCAACAAAGTTCCGTACTATCCGCTCCTCCCATTCCTCCGTCTCGACATCGATTTGGCCGCAATCTTCGCCGTGATTGATATAGAATATCTTCCAGTATGCATCTTCTGGAATGATTTCTCAGTAAAGTAGGTACCCCAAAATGAGGTCTCGTCCCTTTATGCTGACTGCTGCATAGGTTGACATTTTGTTTCTTTTTCGTGTAAGGATAAATTTGTAACAGGGAGAAGGTTTTGGTAAGAGCTTAAAGGTCTGGAGGTTTGGTAGTGTGATCTGTTTTCTTCAGCGTGTTAGAGGGATGGAGGGTGGTATTTATGTTTCGGTGGTGACCTCGCTTAGGTGTTGGGCTCGTTTAGGTGTCAGCCTGGCTTAGGTCTTCAGGGGAAGGGGGGTGCTGCTTAATTTCGGTTTCTTCCGTCTCCATGCAACCATCACATTTTTCGGTACTCAGGTAGCATCCGCTACCGAAACGGAAAACATCTGATACTGATTCACCCCACATTCATCCCGTCGATTCTGTTGTTATTTCTGAGCATTTGTTGCAGATGTGCATGAATAGTCGGTGTGTAAGGCATCATCTAGGGATAATATCATGGTTCACCAACAGTCCCATTAGCTGATGGCGCAGTCTCCAAGGCACTTGCTCATAGTTTGACATTGTAAGGCTGTTAGATGGAGTGTTTTCTCTTTTTTGCTACTGCCAGTACTCCGTCTTGGCCATCCGGGCTAGGTATGCCGCTTCATGTTCCATTACCTGATTTCCATGTGCGCTGCTTTCGAAGTCGCTCCGGAAGTGGGCTGACCAAAATCCGTCTTGTATCCCTTGGTCCGTGTCTGGGTGCAGGTGTTGGATTTCTGGTAGGGTTGGGCTCCATGCCACCGTCACATGGTTTATCGTAGGGGGTAGCTCGTCCTCCAGTTTGTTGTCTTCCCACTATTGATTAACTGCTTCCATCGAATTTTCCAATCCCTCCAGGGGTCCCCAGCTATTTTCTATTTCCGGGTACCCCACCCATTATACTAGGAATTGGGCATGGTCATATAGTTTTCAGTGGTCTCGTATGGTTTCCAGTTCCCATTCCGGTTTCTCGTTTACCACGATTGGGGGCGGTCTTGCGTGGCTCCTAGCAGGGAAGGAGACATCATCGTTAGGACGGTATCTTTTCATGGTAGATGCATGAAATGTTACTTCTCGGTTTCTATACATTCTGCCATCCGTTTCTACTGTGTAATTTTGTGTATGCTCGTCGTATTCAATTATCTGGAATGGTCTACACCAGCGCGGTTGCAATTTCTTGCTCTATCCCGATTCCGTTGCGAATAAACTTCCGTATACCAGTAACAGATTACCCTTTCCTATCGGTGTGTGGTGTCTCTGTCATTTTGCGGCCGTTCTCGTGCTTCTAAACCGTGCCATTTTAATTGCATGGAATGCCGCGTTCCGGATTGCTTGGTGCCTGTTCAGTAATTCGTCGGCAGCTGGTACTGCGGAGTTCTTGAAGTTTGATAGGGGCAGTAGTGGGTAATTCATTCCGCAAATGGCCTTATATGGTGACATACCGAGAGTTTCTGACCATCCTGCATTTAGGTATGCTGCTGTCTCTGGTATGGCATCAAACCAATTGTTTTGTCTGGTGTTGACGAGGTTTCGGAGAGCTGTCTTCAATTCTTGAATTTTTCTTTCGACCTGTCCATTCGTTTTGTGATGGCCTGGTGCCGCCTTGATATGTTCAATGCTGTAACGGGGGCACCCCTAGGAAGATGGATCCCAAGGTTGCGACCGCACCAAACAACTTCAAACTTATCGCCAAAAGTTCACACAGATGTAAGAGTAAAGTAGACGGTAAAACTTAATATCGTTAAGCCTGACGCTTCACTCAATTAAGGTCTCGAGAGGATTGATTGTTGGAGTAGGAGAGTTCTCGCATAGACTTTCAGGTAGTTTTATCTTATGCCAGAAACTCCCCCATCAGTTTACTCCAACTATTCGAGCACACCCTTCTCCGCTAAGGGCGGTCCGACACGTCTCCTGACACCCCCTTCGGGCATGTATGTGTCGACCCGCTCTAGTCGGCGTTCACCATATGTGCATATCGTTTCTGCGGCGCATTTCCATTCTGCCCGCCGGAGTGAAAACCTCTGCGCATCGGGGACTTGCCAGTGGCTAACTGTCAAGACCCCTTGCTGAACTAGACTATCTATGACACCCTTCCCATGCGCGTTGATTTCTTCTTGACGCCGGAAGCTACCGTGAGCGGTTTATCTATCTACTATTTACGAGTCTCGGGCTTCCGGTGTCTTCCGCAGGGTACGGTGGTCCAGGAGTGATCCAATGGGCGCTACCCACGACCACTACCTCGGATACACCTTACCTGCGGTAGGAATCATGCTTTTAGTGTCTCTGCACTTCCCTCTCAGAGCCTATGGCGTTGGGGACATCCTTGGGCGTGGTAGGTGCAAAACGTTCCCAGTCGTCCCGGCACCACCCGGGACTACCTTCGGGACCCCCACGGTTAACTCCCGTTAACTCCGTCAGTTTTGGTCCGTTTTACTCCGAACAACTTGGAGGAGGTACTCCACCTTCCACCCTATGCCCCCTTATATATCCTGCGAACAGCTTACGGTCGACCGGACGGCAGCAACGTATACGGTGTTGCAAGCGGGTCTGCAAAGATCCTCCTTTGCTAGACTGCACACAACTACGCAACCGTTTGCCCATGACGTCCGGGCCTCAAGGCGGGGCCGGAGGGGCATGATAGGAATAATGTCTCCAATTTACAGCTTCTTCGTAGCTGCGTAGCTCGCCCAATAGCATCTCCCGGAACTCCAGATTCCAGTATTCTGCATGGCTTCGTGTGTCAAACATTCCAGTCATTTTTCCCAAACTCCCCGCGGGACTTTGTGTTGAAAGGTAGGGTAACTCAGATCCTTGAACAGGGTAACCCAAGCCTCAAGGCAGGGTAACCCAGTCCTGAGGGTAGGGTAATCTTGTCCGGTGGACAAGTGGACTTTCTCCTGTTACCCTATTCTATCCCACTGCCGGAGATAGACACACTGGGCCTTTCTCCAGTTACCCAGCCTAGCTGTGTATTGCCCCTTCATAGGTCCCTAAGTATGCTGACACCAATCTCGGGTGTAGCCATGTACCTAAATACTTGTGCCCACTAAGTCTGCTCATCTCGGAGCCCGGGCCATCGGGTCTCCGTAGGTCAAGTACTCACTTGCCTGCCGGTTCCTACCAGTTCGCCTCCGGGCTACCTGTATGGGTGTAGGTTCCGGCTGCCATAGCTCATGTATGCTGGGTCGTTACATCACTCCCCTCTTCTCTACGGTCCGTCCCGGACCGTTTAGCGTCGTCTTTTGTTTCCACGACTCGATTCCCCCAAGACCCGATGGTCCCTGGGCTTGGACGGATATCTTTGGTGGAAATCTAGCATGGCCTGTAAGCCTGTCCCTTCTAGCATCTCATAGGGCTCCCATGAGTTCTCCTCAGCTCCATAGCCTTCCCATGAAACCAGGTACTGGACAAAGCGCGACGGAAACTTCGCCTTTGTTCCACCATACCAGCGACTGTCCACAACAGCTTCGATAACGTAACTGGGCTCATTGTCCACGAGCTCTGGGGTAGGGATCTCCTTGATCCTACCCGATTCCGGATCCTCGCGATAGGGTTCCAGCAGCGTGACATTGAAAACCGGGTGGATGCTCCATCGGGTGGGCAATTGGAGTTCGTATGCTCGGGTACCCACCCGACGTTTGACCACGAAAGGGCCAAACATCCGGTGGTCCAGCTTCTCCATGGGACGCTTGGTGCGGATGTTCTTCCGGTTCAACATCACGCGGTCCGCTTTCTTAGCCCGCCCAGCAGCCACATCTTCCAAGGTAACATAGTCCGGGGATGGCAGCCGTTTCTGGTCATGCCATTTCCGCTGCCTTTCCTGTGCCCGTTGAATCGTTTCTCGAATCTGTTGCCAGGTTCCTTCCCATTCCTTAACCAAGAGTTCACTACTTGGGTGTATCCCTTGGTTGTCAGACACAACACCCGACCAGTTTGTCCATGGGTTGAACCCATAATTGATCTCAAATGGTGACAACCTGGTGGATTCTGATGTTGAGGTGTTATACGCATACTCCGCAAGGGGTAGCAGCGAGACCCAGTCATCCTGTTGATAGGAACAGTAACTACGCAAGTACTGCTCCAGTGTCTGATTAACCCTCTCGGTTTGCCCATCAGTCTCTGGGTGGAATGCAGTCGAAACGTTTAGTTTCACTTGCAGCAAGTGCATCAGACTCATCCAGAACTTGGATGTGAATCGGCTATCTCGGTCGGAGATGATTGACTCTGGCAGTCCATGAAGGCGCCAAACCTCCTTCAGGAATATCAAGGCAAGCTCCTTGATAGGTACCTCAGTGGTCAGGGGTATGAAATGGGCCATTTTCGAAAATCTGTCTACTATGACCCAGATCTTGGTATACCCTTCGGACTCTGGCAGCGCGACAATGAAATCCATTGAAATTGCTGTCCAAGGCCGCATAGGAACATCGATAGGTTCCAGCAGCCCGAACTTCTTGTGCCTGATGGATTTATTTCTTTGGCATGCATCACATGTCCGCACATAGTCAGTGATGTGCTCATCCATCTTAGGCCAGTAGAAGTTAGCCCTCACCCTGCCAATGGTTTTGTAAGTCCCGAAGTGTCCCGCGATTCGGGAGTCATGTTCTGCCTTCATGATTGTCTGCTTCAGATTCTGACCCTTGGGAACATACCACCTGTTCTTGTACAGGAGTAAGCCCTTTTCCGTCGTGAAATGTCGGTCAACCTCTTTGTCACCTGCAGCTGTTGCCTTCAGGATCCTTAAGTACTCCTGGTCTTCGCTTATCGCTACCCGCAACTGATCCAAAAAGGACGACTTGAGCCGAAATCCCTGGCACACTTGCAACACCTGTGGTCGCAAGATGTCCCGTTCCTGGCTCCCGACCCACTGTCCGGGGCGAAAAAACGACTGTGGCGGAAAATCACTCCCCCCTTCAGGGCGGTAGTCCCTACGCCGCGACAAAGCATCCGCCTTCTCATTCAACCGTCCTTCTCGGTAAACCACCTTGAAGTTAAACGGTTGCAGGAATTCAGCCCAGCGGTGCTGCCTTCGGTTAAGGACCTTGGTACTATTAAAGTACTCCAAGTTCTTATGATCCGTATAGATCACCAATTGGTCCGTTACTGAGCGCAGCAGATGATCCCATTCCTTGAATGCCGCCACGATGGCAGTCATTTCCTTATCATGGACATCATAATTGATCTCCGCTGGGTGAAACTTCCTACTATGGTAGGCCACCGGATGCCATCTCTCATCCTCACATAACTGGGAGAGAACGGCTCCTAATGCAAAGTCACTAGCGTCGGTTTCTAGCCGTGTTGGCCGTTCAGGGTCAAAATGTGCTAGGATAGGTTTGGACGTGAACGCTTCCTTTAAATGATTGAAGGCCTGCTCACATGCAGGTGTCCATTCCCATCGGACATCCTTCTTTGTCAAGTCCGTGAGGGGTTTCGCTATCTTGCTGAACCCTTCTATGAACCGACGATAGAAGTTGGCAAAGCCCATAAAGCTTTGAACGTCGACGACGCATGTCGGAGGTGCCCAGTCTTTGATTGTCTGCACCTTTTCCGACAACATAGAGATCCCCATATCGGAGATCCTATATCCGAGGAATTCAACCTCCCGTTGGTGGAAACTGGACTTCTTCATACTTACACATAGTCTAGCTTTCCGCAATTTCTCCATTACACGCCTTACCATCGCGACGTGCTCTTCCATAGTTTCGGAGTAGATCAGGATGTCATCCATATACGCGATGACTCCTTCATCCATGAGATCTCGAAAGACCTCATTTATCATGCTCTGGAAAGTTGCCGGGGCATTACATAACCCAAACGGCATGACCGTGTATTCATACAGTCCATATCTGCACCGGAAGGCCGTCTTCCATTCCTCACCTTCTGCCATCCTCAGAAGATAGTAGCCGTTTTTCAAGTCCAACTTAGTGAACACAACGGCTTTTCCTAACCTATCTCGCAGTTCATTCATCAGCGGTAGAGGGTACTTGCTCTTCACCGTGATTTTGTTCAGCCCTCGGTAATCTATTACCAGTCTTAATGTACCATCTGGTTTTGGCACAAAGAGGATAGGGGCTGCTGCTGAGGAACTGGATCGCCGTAGCTTCCCCGTTCGCAGCATGTCATTGAGATATTCCCGGAGTGCCTTAAGCTCCTTTTCCGATAACGGATAGATAGGCCCAAACGGAGGTTGAGTCCCGGGTAGCAACTCGATCGTGTGGTCATACTTTGAGTGCTCCGGCAAGGCCTCAATCCGTTCTTGACTGAAGATGTCCCCGTAGTCCTTATACTCAGGGAGTAGCTTGACAGTAATGTCAGCACCTTCCTCATCGGAGAATTGTACAATTCCCAACAGGTACACATTACTAGGGTCTTCAGCTAGCAACTCTTCATCGGTCATGAACACTAACCGCCCCTGCTCTGCCAGGCAATTAGCCTTGCAGAAATCTGAGCGCCAGGTTAGTGATCCTGTTTTCCAATCTATGTCGGGATTATGGTCCTTCAACCAAGACATAGGTAGGTACCCGTCCACCTTGGTGTCGGGCATGTCCGCGACTTCAAACCGCATTTCGTTATGGTGGTCGCCTATTCTCATGTCCAATGATTTGGTATAGTGCAGACCTGACCCCGGAATGTGATTACCGCTTGCGTCGCTTATCGGCACATGTACCTTTCGTCGTACACATGGTGCCTGCGTTTGTTTAACCCATCGGCTACTAAGCACTGGCCCAGTAGCTCCACTGTCGAGTAGCAGGAGCGCCTCAGCGCTTACCTGTCTAGCTCCAATCTTCCAGTCTAGCCTTACCCTCAGGTGGATAGACTTGGTATGGCGAGGCAAGTTATCACGCTTCTGCCTCTTCACTTGTCTTAGGGACTTAGTCATCTTGGCTTACTAATTCTGATCTCTTGCCTTTCGACACAAGAGCGGCCACAACGGGTCGGTAAACGTTAAGGGATTGGGAATCGTGTTATCAATAGCTAGGGTGTTTACTATCACGCCAGCATGATTTCGGGTACTAAACCCTCCTCAGGTAAACTTGATCATAGTATCATTTATTCAATCAAGTCCAGCCTGAACTAATCCCGCTTGTACTAACCATAACAAATTTTCCCGAGGTGGGTAGAGGTCCGCTCTTGGACCGGTTCCAAGCGAAGCAACCTTGCTTCCCCAATGTCGAGCGTCTCCGCGAGCGAGATCTCTCCCAGCCTCAACCGAAAATAATACCCTATGACTTGTCCGTCCCAGTAAAGAAATCCTGAAAGAAATACAAATAACTAGAACAAAGGAAATAACCTGAAAACCCACAAAGGAGAGATCACCCTGTCCACCGCATACGGCCTTCAACATCTATCTGCCCACACCACCTGGGTGTAGTCAGCATCAGGGTCGTTCATGCAGTAGAGGGGTACTTACCCATCCCAGAAGCCACTTCCGGGGCTCCTTTTCATCCATCCCGCAGGGGTCTATGGATACAGGTTATTAAGGTTCTACCTTACACAGAATGGGGTCTTACCTATTCTGAGCCGTCAGTATCAACCTCCATAATCTGAGGTGATGCCTGTCGGACTTCAAGTATCTTTGACGAGGTAGCCGGAGGTGGCGCTTCAATGCGCTTTAGTCGCTTGTCCGTACCTGAGGGCTCGCTTACCGGGGCTGACCGTTTCAACCCACGAGCCTGTTTGGACGAACTAACGACTGGGGACGTCGCGGTGCACTTTCTCCAAAAGTGACCCGTTTGTCCACACTTGGTGCACTGGTTGTGCTTTCTCCGACGTTCGGTCAAAGTCGACGGGATTTCCTTATGCGCCAGGGCATACTCAGAAGTCCCCGGCTTTGCCTGTTTCCCCGCATTGAAATTAGTAGGTTTGGCAGACCGCTGGTTCTGTCTGCCCGAACCTTTATCCTTCTTTTTAAACCTTCCGGAAGTTGAGGACCTATCCTCCTTCTTGTCCGTTGGTTGAGACCGTTGGACAGGGTGGATAACTCGGTTGCTGAACCGGGTGTTGTCTTCCAGTGTGTGTCCAACCTTCCGAAGAAGATCAAGGTAGTCGTTCAAGTCGGTGGGATGGGGCTCCTTCAGTGCCCACGCGTTCCTCACTTCTTGAGTAATGCCCGACCGTACCTTATCTCGTACCTGCACAGGGTCTGTATAGCTAAGCTTATACATATAGTCAATTATCTTGTCCAGGTACTCATCGATGTGATGTGGCTTCATCACTAGGTCTCGCCACTCAAGGAGGGATCGGTCTCGTTCCGCTTGGTCACCGCCGAAACTCCGTTCAAGCCGTTCCCGGAATCCTTTCCACGTTCTTAACGGGTTACTGTTATTAACTGGAACTCCGGTACGCTTGGCTGCCTCCTTATTGATGTGGGAGTGCAGCCCAAGATACCATGTTCGGGCAGTATCTTCTAGAAGGGGGATCACCAGGTTTACCTTGTCCATATCGGTCAACCTGCACCCAGCAAAGTACTCGAACTTAACCTCTACCAGCGTCAAGAAGCTGGCGAGTTCGGTGACCTTTCCCTTAAACGCCGGAATGCCGCTCAGCTTTTCCGGCTTCTTCTGCCGTTGTCTAGATGATGGTCGTGCAGCCGCCCTGCTCCGTAGTTCCCTTGACAGCTTCTTAGCACGGCGGTCCCACCGTCGTTTCTTCTCGTCGCTCCAGTCATCCTTGCGAGCGCCGAGAAAAGGGGTCAAGTCGGGGAGAGAATCGGCATCATCATCATCCGAGCTATCATGGTCAGAGTCCCCAGGATCTCCACCTGCTCCCGTAGTACCACCGACAGGTGGTCCATTTCCACCTCCACTACCCCCGGTATTTCCACCTGGGGTCTCGCGGGGTCTATCATACCCATCAAACCTTTCCTCCTGGCCATCCTGATTCCCATCCTCGGGGGGGTTAGCCCCTGATGGTACTGATGCCGGTGGTGGAACAGGTCGTTGCCCACTCTCAGGAGTTGGGTTCGGAGCCGCCTGAGTCATCGCCAGAAACGACTGAAGCTCTGGACAACTCAAAGGTTGCATTGGGGGCCCCGCGTGTCTCCATGACCCACAGTACCCACATGTTGGTCGTCCGTCTCCCTCCTTCTGTCTTCTTCGGTGCCTTACCGGGGTCCGTGGTCCCTTCCTGCACCCGTACGTGTGGTAATGAATCCACCCCATACGGGTTTCTTCCGACTTGCAGCCCGACAGACAGTACTCGTCTTGGCTGTCCGACTCACCACTAGTGATCGTGGGGAGGATGGAGGGAAGAGTTGGTTTTGAGGGGGCAGAAGGAATCACGGGTGCCCAAGGAACGGAACGAGCGGGTGTCCCAGGTCCGGGGATCGGAGTCCCTCGTGATGGAGCCATGGGTGCTCGCTCTTCCTGGCGCCTGACCTGTTCAAAGAATCCAGGTGAAGCCGCACGCAGCGGTCGGTACCCTGGGGTAGCCGATACTGTTGGCGGGAAAGCTGCGACAGGGAAGGTATCAGGAGGGGGCAATGAAACTGGTAAAGGTGTGGGTCTTGGGGCAGCAATAGGAGGTACGGGAGTTGCAACCGACGGTGTTGCAGGGGGGTTAATGGGAGCGGGGGTCGGCCGAGGAGTAGGGTCAGGTGTATCTGGTGCTGTGATACCCTTTGGCTTGGACGTCCTTTTCTTAACCCGACGCCCATCGGTTGGTCCAATCGCCGGACTTCCTGAACGACTGCGGGCGATCGAGGAGGGGACAGACAGCGAGCCTGTTGATGCTCTTGTGAAGGACGAGGTATAACTGTATCCTTCCCCCTTGAGGCTTTCCAACATCCGTATGCCCACGGGGCTTAGGTACGCCCTCCACTGTTCATCCCGGGCTCTCATAGCCAGTTCCATCCCGAAGTTCTCCAGCTTCGTGTGGACAAGTGGGAGTGGGGGCGCCGCCTCTATCATCAGTACGTCATTCTCAGCATCAATACTATAACCTCCCGCGAAGGCCCTTTCCAGCGCTGCCATACGATCCTTCAATGCCTTCTGGTCTCTTAACATTCGCAGGTATGCCTCCTGCTGTACCTTCATCCATTCCACCGCTGCCGTAGTAATCTGTTTACGGAACACCTGCTGCTGCTGGGCATTCCAGTTCTTCAGTTCCCGCTTCGCATCCTCAATCGACTTGGATACCTCCCGGACGATGTAAGGTTCGACGAACTCGCGGGAGAACTCGCTAAAGGGTACTCCTTGCGGTGGAGGAGGGAGCATGTTGTGGACGAGGGCGGCGTCTTGGAAGAACGAAAGCGCCGCAGCGCGAGGGTCTGTAATCATAAGATCAACACATTCATCAGGTAGTTGAATAGGGGCGGCCTCCAGGAGCAATTGGTGACCGTCCCATTCAATACCGCGGACGTCCGCGAACACCGAAGCACGAAATGTGTTGGCGGAGTTCTCGTCAAGGTCAAGGTCTGAATCCGAGTTGGATTCCATTCTAGGTCGACGTTCGATACTAGCCATTGCGCTTTCCACCCTGGGCTACTTGTTCGAGACAAGGTTACCAGTATTCACGCAAGGTCAGTGCCGAAGGTCGAAAAACAATTAATCAGGAGAGGAGTTAAGCGAGGAGCTCGCTTAACGATATACTGTAACGGGGGCACCCCTAGGAAGATGGATCCCAAGGTTGCGACCGCACCAAACAACTTCAAACTTATCGCCAAAAGTTCACACAGATGTAAGAGTAAAGTAGACGGTAAAACTTAATATCGTTAAGCCTGACGCTTCACTCAATTAAGGTCTCGAGAGGATTGATTGTTGGAGTAGGAGAGTTCTCGCATAGACTTTCAGGTAGTTTTATCTTATGCCAGAAACTCCCCCATCAGTTTACTCCAACTATTCGAGCACACCCTTCTCCGCTAAGGGCGGTCCGACACGTCTCCTGACACCCCCTTCGGGCATGTATGTGTCGACCCGCTCTAGTCGGCGTTCACCATATGTGCATATCGTTTCTGCGGCGCATTTCCATTCTGCCCGCCGGAGTGAAAACCTCTGCGCATCGGGGACTTGCCAGTGGCTAACTGTCAAGACCCCTTGCTGAACTAGACTATCTATGACACCCTTCCCATGCGCGTTGATTTCTTCTTGACGCCGGAAGCTACCGTGAGCGGTTTATCTATCTACTATTTACGAGTCTCGGGCTTCCGGTGTCTTCCGCAGGGTACGGTGGTCCAGGAGTGATCCAATGGGCGCTACCCATGACCACTACCTCGGATACACCTTACCTGCGGTAGGAATCATGCTTTTAGTGTCTCTGCACTTCCCTCTCAGAGCCTATGGCGTTGGGGACATCCTTGGGCGTGGTAGGTGCAAAACGTTCCCAGTCGTCCCGGCACCACCCGGGACTACCTTCGGGACCCCCACGGTTAACTCCCGTTAACTCCGTCAGTTTTGGTCCGTTTTACTCCGAACAACTTGGAGGAGGTACTCCACCTTCCACCCTATGCCCCCTTATATATCCTGCGAACAGCTTACGGTCGACCGGACGGCAGCAACGTATACGGTGTTGCAAGCGGGTCTGCAAAGATCCTCCTTTGCTAGACTGCACACAACTACGCAACCGTTTGCCCATGACGTCCGGGCCTCAAGGCGGGGCCGGAGGGGCATGATAGGAATAATGTCTTCAATTTACAGCTTCTTCGTAGCTGCGTAGCTCGCCCAATAGCATCTCCCGGAACCCCAGATTCCAGTATTATGCATGGTTTCGTGTGACAAACATTCCAGTCATTTTTCCCAAACTCCCCGAGGGACTTCGTATTGGCAGGTAGGGTAACTCAGGCCCTTGAACAGGGTAATCCAAGCCTCAAGGCAGGGTAACCCTGTTCTGAGGGTAGGGTAATCTTGTCCGGTGGACAAGTGGATTTTCTCCTGTTACCCTATCTATCCCACTTCCGGGGATAGACACACTCGGCCTTTCTCTAGTTACCCAGCCTAGCTGTGTATTGGCCCTTCATAGGTCCCTAAGTACGCTGACACCAATCTTGGGCGTAGCCATGTACGTAAATACTTGTCCACTAAGTCTGCTCATCTCGGAGCCCGGGCCATCGGGTCTCCGTAGGTCAAGTACTCACTTGCCTGCCGGTTCCTACCAGTTCCCCTCCGGGCTACCTGTATGGATGTAGGTTCCGGCTGCCATAGCTCACGTATGCTGGGTCGTTACAAATGCCTAGCAATCGACACTGTTGTCTCCACACATGTGACTCAAATCTTCGGTCCGAATTGCTTACTAGAGATGTTGGGTAGCCATGGGGTATGAATATTTTGTTGTGTAGAAGTTCCCAGGTTGTTATTGCTGTTACTTGCTTTGTTGTAGGTATAAGCCACGTGAATCATGAAAACCTATCCATCGCAACAAAGATAATGTCATATCCCCATGAATTGTGGAAGGGTCCCGCAAAGTCAATGGCTATTGATTCGAAGATTTCCGATGGCAGGGTAATTGTCTGCGCCTTTCCTTCTGGCAATTTTGTAGGCTATTTATTTACCTGGCATGTGTGGCACTGGGTCACATACGCTCTAAAGTCCTTCCACATTTCAGGCCAAAATAGGTACTCCGTTGCGTACTGTAAGTGTCGTTCAACACTGTAGTGGCCTTTGTTGTGAATTTCGCTAATGACACATTCTCTTAACGTTGTATTTCCGTATGCAGGGCCTTTTGGGATATACAGGCAGTCTTCCCCGTATCTGGTTTTTGCATATAGCATTCCGCTTGCAACCTTGTAAAAGGACAAGTCTCCTCTGGAGTCCATATTCTCATTTACCTTCTTCCAAATTAGTTCTTTCCTGTATGCTGCTACTATGTGTGCCCGGAACGTCCCAATCATTTCCTTGACTGTTTGTAAGGTGTCGTGTTCGTCTTCTATCTCGCTTCCTCTGGTTGTCTCCGGTAGGTCTTCCTCCTCGCTGTCTTCGAAGACATCGTAAAGCCCGCACCAGTATTCTGTCCTTGTCACAGGTATTACTGAGATTATCGCCTCATTGGTAAGGCTTTCTAGCCGTTCCGCTCCTCTAATCAGTGGTGGGCTATCAGGCCCTGGAATCCGGAATGCCGCTATTGTCTCTGTTGTAAGATTTTCTATTGGTTCTGGCTCCGGCATCTGGAATGCCGTGGCTTCTGGGTTTAGCAGTGCCGGAATTGCATAAGACCTGGGCGTTGGCTGAGCAAGGGTTGACGGTCCTTCTCCCACACTACTTGGTCCTCTGCTGGTCATTTGTTGCCATTCCCCGTCATTGAGATCGGGGACTCTGGAGGGCTCAGGTCGATTTCTGTACTTGGGGGGCTCGGTCCTTCATTAATTGGGTAAGTGGTCGTTTGCCCCCGTCGTCTGGGGTGGTTGTTCGTGAATTTGATCTCGGTTTGATGATATGGGCAATGCTCCACGTAACAGTGTGAGTAGTGTAGGACGCTATGTTGGAGTTCTTCCGGTAGCGTACCTCGCAGGATACACTGGTCACCCTAATCGTTTCCCGCAGTGATTGAGCAGGGGCTTTCGCGGGGTACAGGGGCCTCGTTGGGGTACTGAGTATAGGAGAAGGGAGGGGAAGTAGGGGAGAATTCTTGCATGGGCTCCATTGTGTTTGATTCTTGTTCGTAGACCATGTTATCCGAGATGTCATCCAATTCTTTCATATAATCATGGACATAGAGTGGATTCAAGTCTGATTCTCCCTCGTATATCCGGGAAAGGGCATCGGCTAAATAGTTCGTTCTTCCTGGTGCGTAGACTATTTTTCCGTCGTCTTTTCCCAAGGCACTTAGCCATCCTACCTGCTTCCTGCTAGGGTTCTTTGCCGTTCGCTGGTGTGTTAAGGGTTGTTGGTCTGTGACTATCATGAAGGAGTTTCCTATTAGTACATTCTAGAACCGATTAAGCGCCTCCACCATTGCTAAGGCCTCTTTATCCGTGGTCCCATAGTTCATTTGAGCGTTGGTGAACTTTCTGCTGTATAACGCAGCTGGTTGTGCCGTCTCATAAGTGGGTCTCTGTCCCACCCATGCTCCAACACCTAAATCTGAGGCGTCTGTAACCAACCAAATTGGTTCCTCGCTCCATATGTCTATTGGTCCCATGACTTGGTGATCGATAATTCGCTTTCAGACCATATCAAATGCGCTCTGGTGGGTCGTTGTCCATACGAATTCGGCGTTTCCCGTTAAATCGGTTAGCGGTGCCGTCAAGGTAGCATGGTGTGGGAGAAACTGGGCCACATAACTCACTATTCCTAGGAATCGTTGCAATTCCTTCTTGTTTTTTGGTATTTCCCATTCTACAATGGATGATATTTTCTGAGAGGAGGCGTGGATCCCCTCTTTGTCCACTATGTGTCTTAATACTTCCAATTTGTCCGTAAAAAGTACTGCCTTTCTTTTGCTCGTGTACAATTTTGCTTTTCTGAGTCAATCACATACTTGGCGTATGTGTTGTTCGTGTTCCTCTGGTGTGTCTGAAAATATGAGAATAACATCAATGTATACCCATACAAAATAATGTAAATATTCGCTTAGGAGGTCATCCATTATTCGAATAAATGTTGCTAGTGCATTCATGTCTCCTTGGAGCATTACTTTGCTCACAAATCCTCCCAATGGGGTTTTGAATGAGTTGAACTTAACACTGTCCTTGTCCATGCGTGTTTGGAAGTATGCATCGTTTAGGTCGATCTTACTCCGGAATTTTGTTCGACCTATTCGGTTAAGGATCTGCTGTTGATTCGGAATTGATGGACTATCCATGACCGTGTTATCGTTTCTCACTTTCAGGTCTACCAGGGGGTGGATCCTTCCATCTGATTTTAGTTGTACAAACATAGGCGCCGCTCCAGGTACCTCTTGTTGTACAATCACTGCACTTCATAATTTCCCCTTTATCCAGTTTGTAACGTGTTCGGGCTAGGCCCTAGTCACGTAGCGGTACGATAGGAGGAGATGGCTTCATGGTCAACACAAAGCGAGCGCTGCTTGCTAAAGGAGGCTTCGAACAGGGTGTAATAGGAGATCAAAGAAGTAACCGTTCAACCAAGTATATTTAAGAATACTATCTGTCGAAGTCTGCTGTTTCCATCGC
>PYWC01000057.1:760892-794013 GCA_003182015.1 Tuber magnatum
AAAACAATGTGTGTATCAACCGATAGCACACGAAACAATACAAGTATCAAACGATACTGTGAAACCAAACATAAAACAATGTGTGTATCAACCGATAGCACACGAAACTATACAAGTATCAAACGATACTTTGAAACCAAACATAAAACCCTAGTAACCCGTACCGGTTACACAGTTCATGAGTTTTTCCTTGTAGGCTTCTGGGATCGAGTACGTTGGTTGGTTTCGTAGGTCGGTTAGATTCTTTAGCCGAATGTGGTAGCCAATCTTATGCTCTGGGGGTAACGTTTCAGTGACTTTGTCAGGGAAGACATCCTTGTATTCTTCCAACAATGTTCCCGCGGTGGTGTCTGACACAGCGGCTCGGAATTCCCCACTTGTTAGTTTGCATAGCACACGTAGTTTGTCAATGGGAAATTCCACTGCTGTATTCCCACACCTGATAAGAGCGTTATGTCTTTTCAGGAATGGCATTCCAATCAGGGTGTCGTATTTTGCCAAGTTCCCTACCAACATCTCCTGATTTGTCAATTTCTTTTTTCCGATTCCTACGGTCAGTCCACATTTCTTGTGTCTTGAAGAGCGGAATCCTTTCATAGCCATATTGACTGTTGTTGGTTGAGGTAGAGGCTCCGTAGGGATGCCATGGGTAGAGATAAAGGTGGCGCTAATTATGTCGCAGCCGATTGTTCCCGTGTCCAATAGAACCTTTGCTGGGTGTCCTCCTATATGGATCGTTCCTTCAAGGGTGTCATGGGGCTTCATTGCCAAGATTTGTTGCATTCGCAGGCTTTCTATTTTTCACTCAGTTAATTTCCACTTCTTCATATTCAGTTGCTGCCATGTGGTTTGTGCTAGCCTCTCGCTTAGCAGCCTTTCCTTTTCCCTTTTTAGAATAGCAATCCTTTGCTTAGTGCCCCTTTTTTCCGCATTCGAAACATGTGTCTTCCTCGCGTCGTTTCTGCTTCTTGTCCTTCTTGTTCTTTGGATCCTTGCGGTACGGTTTATCCTTTTTCGTATTATCCCGTGATGATGATCCTTTCGTGTTTCTTTGCTCTGGTACGTGGGTCCGGTACACTCCTGTTTCGTATAGGATAGCGTTCTTCCATTCGGCCCGCTTGACTATCTTGTCAAAGGAATCACCTTCCTCCTCCATGGGTTCTATCTCCTGCCGTAGCCTGGGATGCATTGCTTCATATAATCTTTGTCGCAGCGTATACTGAGACACCGTCCCTGTAGGCAATCATCCATGATACATCAAGAGATCC
The DNA here is from genome assembly GCA_003182015.1 of Tuber magnatum. Classification (NCBI taxonomy): domain Eukaryota; kingdom Fungi; phylum Ascomycota; class Pezizomycetes; order Pezizales; family Tuberaceae; genus Tuber; species Tuber magnatum. Next base: position 762,161 of record PYWC01000057.1, read on the forward strand.
GTCGCGACCAGGGTTATTCTTTCTGTTTTGCCATTTTGTACTTGCTGGATATCCTTGAACCTTTTGTATGGTTCTTCTGTGTTTCGCAAGGATTGGAATCTCTCTCTCAAGTACTTTATCAGGGTCGTTCCACGGATTTTTTCCCCCCTCTCATAGTGGTTCATTGCTTGGTGATATGCTTCTTCTGCCTTTCCGGTGCAGAAGCTTCCAAAGTATGCCCCACTTCCTTCCTTAGTTTTATCCACTCCATGTAGGGTAAGGTATTGAGAAGTTGTTATAACCCATCGGACAAATACTTCAGGTTTTAAGTAGTACTTTTCGCCCGAGAATGAAGGTGGCAGCGGAAGTTTGATTTTAGGTCCTGTTCGCCTGGCCCCTGGGTCAGGCGGTCCAGCGGATTCACCTTCGGACATTTCGTGTTCGGACTCTTCGTTACTCGAACTGTTGTCTGAGAAGCTTCCTGGAGAGGCGCTGGGGGATTCGTCTGGTGACTGCCTTGCTACCAACTGGTCTGATACTTCTTTGTCGTCGTCTTCCTTCTTAGGTGTCCCGACAGGTATCCTATCTTTCTTCGGTGGTTGCGCTAGTACCTTTCCTTTGCTGGGGCTGATGGGAAATAGCCCAGGAAGGCTTGTTGCTGCCTTTGCTAATTCATCAGTCGATTCGCTAAAGGTCTGCTTGGCCAAGTCTCGCACTAGCTGGCATCCTGCTCCGTCGATCGAGAATTCGCTCTTTGGCCCTTTTGGTTTCTTGAATTGCCTTTTCTTGGTAAGGCCTTCTCGTGGGACCTGCTTCCCACTTCGAGTCTCTAGTGACTCAATGGTGTCGTGTTGGCAGAGCCGAACTCCTCGTGATTCTGCCGCTCCCCGATGCTACCTTCACTTATTGGACTTTTCGTAGGTTGATCAGACCAGGTCCCTGCCGGTTTCTTAACCGCTTGCTGAGGTTACAAAAATGTAACGTGTTCAGGCTAGGCCCTAGTCACGTAGCGGTACGATAGGAGCAGATGGCTTCGCGCCCAACACGAAGCGAGCGCTGCTTGCTAAAGGAGGCTTCAAACGGGGTGTAATAGGAGATCAAGGAAGTAACCGTTCAACCAAGTATATTTTAAGAATACAGTCTGTCAAAGTCTGCTGTTTCCATCGCGGGAATCAGCGGTCTTGAAATACAGCATATCGCTTATCTCCACTATGAGCGATATAGCAAAACAATATGTGTATCAACTGATAGCATACGAAACAATTCACGTATCAACCGATACTGTGAAACCAAACATAAAACAAAGTGTATATAAAAAGATAGCAAACGAAACAATACAAGTATCAAACGATACTGTAAAACCAACATAAAACAACGTGTGTATCAAATGATAGTACACGAAACAATACAAGTATCAAACGATACTCTAAAACCAAACATAAAACAACCTAGTACCCGTACCGGTTACAAAGTCAATCTAAAACTATGCTACCAGTTTGTGAGACCACAAGTGCACCATGAAACAACCCTACTAAGCGCATATTAGGAAATATTTTACATCAACTATGGCAAAGAATACAGACTAGGCAACACTGAGATTGAGGATTGGGGGGATCGACCAGTATGAGATTCGATAGATTTATCAAGTTGCGGGGAATCTGTATGTTTTCTGTGAGAAGTGTCTTGCGTCAAACATTTGAAAAGATGGCTGGAGGGCGTGAAATGGATATTGCCGGACCATATGAGAATGCTGCAGGATAGCGATAATGATGAGAATAGGTTCTATGAGAACTTTGAGGAAAATAGTAGATTTACCGACTATTAGGATTTCGCTATATTATTTTATTTGATAAAATCATTATTTTCTATTTTGTATGTAACTGGTGAAGGTATATAACAAGAGAATCGCTAGGAGGATGAATCCCCAGGTTGCAACTATACTAGACAACATCAAGCTTATGGACAAAAGTTCATACAAATGTAAGTGTAAAGTAAATAGTAAAATTTGATATTGTTAACTCTGAGGCTTCACTCAATTAAGGTCTCAAGAGGATTGATTGTTGGAGTAGGAGAGTCCTTGCATAGACTTTCAAGTGGTTTTATCTTATGCCAGAAACTCCCCTATCAGTTTACTCCAACTATTCGAACACACTCTTCTCTGCTAAGAGTGGTCCAATACATCTCCTGGCACACCCTTCAGGCATGCATGTGTCGCCACTGTCGAGTTGGCGTTCAGCTTATACAGTTGTCATTTCTGCGGTGCATCTCCATTTTGCCTGCCCCAGTGAAAATCTCTTCACATCGGCACCTTTCCAGTAGCTAACATTCAAGACACCTGATGAACTAGACTATCTATGACACTCTTCCTATATGCAATGATCCCCACATGAACTTGGAAGCTACTGTGAGGGGTTTATCTATCTACTATTTATGATTCTTGGGCTTCCAATGTCTTCTACAGGATACTGTAGTCTGGTAGTGATCCAGTAAGCGCTACCTATGACCACTATCTTGGACCCACCTTACCTGCAGTAGGAATCATGCTTTTAGTATCTCTGCACTTCTCTTACAGAGCCTATAGCGTTGGCGACACATTCGGGCTTGGTAGGTTTTAAACCCTCCCAGTCACCCAGACACCACCTGGGACCACCTTGGGCACCCCCACAGTTAACTCCCATTAACTCTGTCAGCTTTGGGCCAGTTTACTTTGAATAACTTGGAACAGGTGCTCCACCGTCCACCCTATGCCCCCTTATATATGCTGCAAACAGCTTATGGTCAACCAGACCGCAGCGATGTATACGGTATTGCGAGCAGGTCTACAAAGATTTCCCTTTGCTAGACTGCACACACCTATACAACCGTTTGCCCATGTCATCCTGGGCTCTAGGCAGGGCGAAAGTGGTATGATAGGAATAATGTCCCCAATTTTCAGCTTCTTTGGAGCTGCATAGCTCACCCACTAGCATCTTCCAGAACCCCAGATTGGGGTATTATGCCTGGCTTCATGTGACAAACATTCTAGTCCTTTTTGCTGAACTACTCAAGAGACTTCGTATTGAAAGGTAGGGTAACTTAGCACCTTAGACAGGGTAACCCGTGCCTCATGGCAGGGTAACCTGATCCTGAGAGCAGGGTAACCATGTCTGGTGGACAGGGTAACTTTACTCTATTACCCTGTCTATTCCCTTGCCGGAGAGAAACACTTTTTCCCTTTCTCCAGTTACCCGGCCTAGCCAAGTAACTGCCTCTTCAGAGGTCTCTAAGTATACTAACATCACTCTTGAATGGATCCAAGTATCTAAGTACCTTGTCAATCATTTCCATTCATCTCGGAGCCCGGGCTATTGGGTCTCCATGGGTCAAGTACCTACTTGCCCACCTCTTCCTACCCGTCCGTGGCATGGCTGTCTGTATGGGTGTAGATTCAGGTGGTCATACCTCATTTATGCTGGGTTATTACAGGGTACTAGGTTAAGTTTGATTTTACAGTATCGATTGATACTTATAGTGTTTTGCATGCTATCAGTTAATATATACAACATTTTAGCTTTGGTTTCGTAGTATCACTTGATACTTGTATTGTTTCATGTGCTATCGGTTGATACCCATAATCTTTTGAGTTTGGTTTCACAGTATTGTTTGATACTTGTCTTGTTTTGTGTGCTATTGGTTGATATGCACAATACTTTAAGTTTGGTTTCAAAGTATCATTTGATACTTGTATTGTTTCATGTGCTATCAGTTGATACACACAATGATTTATGAAATTACTCATATTGGTTATAAGTGATAAGTTGTATTTAAAGACCGCTGATTTCTGCAATGGATACAGGTAACTTCAACTCTCAGTATTTTAAATATACTTGGTTGAATAGTTACTTTTTGATTCCCTACTACACTCTCTCGAAGCCTCCTTTAGTAAGCAGTACTGACTTCTTATTGACTAAAAAGCTATCTACTCCTATCGTACCACTACATAAATAGGTCCCCAGTCCGAACACGTTACAAATCTACCACCAGTAGATCAGACTAAGGACTCAAATATGGAAGACTAGAAGAAGAATAATAGTGAATAGAACAACTACTATCAGGATTTCTGAACTGTAAAACTCCTTCCTGCTCTTGTGTTTTATTATCTCTCTCTTTTGTAATAAGTTTAGCTAACAATAGAGTGGTAGTTTGGAGGCTTTAATAAATATGCTGTCTATGTTGACTACTTCTATTTTACTAGAAGTTAGTAGACTATGTTAAGTATTAAGCTTTATATTGAAAATAAGGAAATTACAACTCATATGATGACAATCTTAATAAATTCTAAGTGTTCTGTCTAGTAGCAACTTATTTTATAGGGATCTGAGAATAGAAGACAGGGAAGATAAATTTATTCTGATGTCTGATGAGTTTTATTTTTTTAGTCAATATGGTTGACTTTCTTTGAGATGATTAGCATGTGCTATATCTGGTAATTACTGTTGAATAGCTGGTTGGCTAGCTAATTGGTTAGTATATATCTCTCACAAAAGTTAGCTGGTAGGTAGATAGATTAAAACAAAAAGGAAAAAAAAGTCAAGAAAGGTAAGGTATTCTTTCAAATAAGAATACAGAGAACAATAGCATTAGGACTGTCGATGGATAAAAAATAAAAAGTTTACACAAATGATATCTTATCTTCTATTACATATATTAATAAGCAATAGCTAATACTTGGTAGGGAAATAATAAAGTTGACTGGGTAGAAGAATGAATTATATCAATAAGTGGTCTGATAAATAAAATCTGTATATATATTAGAAAACTGATACTAAGTTTCATCTTTCCCAGTACTTTTATGAATATATTCTAATATCTTTACTAATACCTTTACTAGTAGCTCTTGTTTAGTTTAACCTTTCTGACACCCAATACTGTTTCATAGTTATTGCTACTTATTTTGCCTATCCCCTTTAGTCTTCATAATACTATGAGTTCCATGTTTTGAGTGTGATCTCTTGGTTCAAATCTCAGAGCCTCTACTTATATACCTCTCATAGAAGATCAATTGATATCTCCTAGTCTACTCAAAGAATGGCTCTTGACTCCCTTCTTCCATATTCAAATTTTGTATAATATAAGCAGATTAGAGTATTGTGCTCCCAGGTTGCAGTTGAAGCGGAATGTTTGGCCTAATTCATTACAATATCCAACTCTGTTATAATTTTCAGGTTTCAATGGGTTTTGCTTTCTGTGTATTTAATCCTGGCTCCCTACACTTCTTTCTCTCCTACTTCAACTATCTCATTTCTCCCCTTGAATATAGATGTATGTCAGGTCCTGGGTTACTTAGATATCGGAAATTGATAATAGGATAAAAATACCGTGGCTCGGATATTTATTATTACCATGACAAGGAATCCTTTAACTTGTGATCTTTCAATATGTCGCCGCGAAGTACGTACAAGCATCCGGAATTTCAATCAACATTCTGCGTGCGATCTATATCCGAGTATGTAGCTACATTCCAAGAGCTCCCACACAAAGACACCCAAATTCCCCCGATATTGCTATAAGCTGTGCTCTCTATTCTCACTGATAACTAACCCCCCTTCCCTCCCCCCAAAACAAAAATTGTGGAAGCAAACTCTAACCCTACACTCAGATAAAGACCTTCGAACGCGCCAATAAGATAGCGGGACATAATACATGCTGCGAGATGCAGATCCCAGCGAAGACATCTCCCGTCCGACCTGTCAACAGTTACAGAGCGAGTAGAAGCTAATTCCATTATCAGAGCATCGCATCAATCCGTCACACCGCCCCCGACAGTAATAGTTTGGGTTCCAGAAGTATGTTTTTCTTACCCTCAGTGAATTCGCTCGTGGTTTTGAGGGTAGTGATTTTTTTTTAACATACCGGTATCGCAACTCAGTTACAAAGTAATACCACGTGGTGTAGTAACGTGGCGGGTAACGCCGGTGGGCCCGTATTCCACCCGTGAAGTGGGTGATTCGGCGGAAGCACTTTGTCCTGTATCTGGGCTTCGGCACGGTTTGTCACCCGTGGTAATTCTTGGAGTGCGCTGGGTTCGATTGATCCCAAGGAAAGTGTGATTGTGGGTACTTCCCATAGTCCACCTCCGAGTGCGTCTTCAGAGCCAGGCACAGTTTCCGCGATATATGGTAAAAGATGGCTACCGTACTGTACCATAGTCTTCATTATTAAGCACTCCTACTCGGGTAGATGGCGCATTGGAACATCAGGTATCATACCGAAGGACATGGCAGCCACTGTGGCGAGGGTCTCGCACTTGGCACTCGCATGAAAGGATGTCTCTTTACTCAACCGGCCGGATTGAAGCCGGACACCTATAGAGAGTAGTGATCGGCAAGCCAATAAACAGGAAGGATTGGGCATATGCCGAGCCATCTTGGTAATCATCAAGTACGATATATAGAGGGTTGGATATCATATCAACCAATCATCATGCTGCCAGAGGGTGACAATACTATCCATTAAAATTTTTATTTTCGCCATGAATAATAACCCACTAAAGTTTCTCATGAAATGCTTGACACTTGTTATCAATAACAGCTTGAGGTAAATCCTTCCAAGTTTTCACTAAAGCTGCTTCCACACTATCAACAGCTATTCTACTTGCTTCCATGAACTGCCATATTGAAATATTATCTTTCTTGTAGTCCCATATCAGCCCAATTTGATAGAGTTCAGGTGACTTGGACGGCCAATCCAGAGCTACAATTCCTCCTTCTTTTCTCTCTTCCTTATCAACTTTTCTAGCAGTTTGGTGGCTTGATGCATTGTTCTCAATAAGGTAGAAATGTGAAATATATATTATCTGTCATAAAAAGTCCATTCATGGATAGAGTTTTGCACGCAGGACTTGTTCCCAATATGAATCCTAGTGAATTCCACCCCAGCTTGTAAACTCCAATTCCTTTTCCTTGAACAGCTGTTGTGGCTTTCTCTTTCTCCTCTTATGTCTTCCCATTCATCCCTCCTCTTCATTAAGTAAATCAATATAACTATTAAAGTCATTTGAAGTATTTTGCTACCACATTCCTGGAATGCTAGCCTGCTCACAATTGAACTGTTGCCACTGCTGTCATAGTCCATTTTTATTATCCACAATTTCTTGAAACCTTTACTTTTCCTCTACACTATCCTACCAAATATGACAAGATCCATTTGACCTAAGGACAATAGCCCCCCAAAACATAATGTGAATAGGCTACTCCTCTGTATCTTTATCATGAAGAGCGGACTTATTCGTATCAACTACAAGATATCATGACATATTACACTGCCTCCATGGTGAGTTAAATCCTACCCACATCTCATCTATAAAAACTATTGTATTTATAGCAATTTGCAATGCCATATGAACAAATGCAAGTCAAGCTTCAATCTGCTCTAGAGAAAGGCTTGGTTTATAGACTGATTTTCATCAAAAGATTTGATGTTGCATGTGAAAACCCTGCTCAAGTGTTGAATAAGCAGCCATAATATGTGACTCCTTTGCAATTTCAAGAAACAGCATCTGCCAATGCTCCTCATCCTTCTGGCTAAGATCCTAAAGTGCCATAGATTCTGCACTACCTTCCAGGAATTTTGGAGTTCTTCTACCTTCATAATTACTCTCCAAACAGCTTAAAACATTGTTGAAATCACTCTGTTTTGATGCATAAGCCTATAATGATCTCAAGTAAGTACTCCAGATATTCTTTTATTTAATATATATTGCTTAATACCTTAGCCTTTCTAACTATATCTTCTACAGTGGACTTTTTCAGCTTTAGCTTTACCGCGATCTCTCTATATGACATGTTCACATGCCACTGAAGGGCTAGAATTGCAGCTCTCTTGAGTAGCGGAACTCTAGGTGCTATTCCAGGTCCTCCTGTATGTGATGCAGGCATTTTTTAGGAATAAAGGTTGGTAATATATCAATAGAGATAAAAGTCGCTTGGTTTCTGGGTTTGTTGGTGGTAATGGATTATGTGAAGCAGACCCTTTCCTGGTTATACCCAGCTTTATCCCTTGGCTGGGCATCTCTTAAACTACATGCTTATTGGCTCGCCGATCACTACTCTCTATAGGTGTCCGGCTTCAATCCGGCCGTGCGAGTAGTGAGCGCAGAATGTGGCCTTCTACTATATTGCCTGTTTAGGCGAGGTGGTTGCAACCATCGCCTTCGGGACTGCTGAAATTTTGGAAATCTCACCACCCCTCCTCTCATCAGCTAAGGCAGCGCGTGCTTTGGATTACTGGTGGAAGTCCTCGTTTGTTCCCAGTGTAGTCTACTTGTAGTAATGGGCATCCTGAAGTGGGCGCATCTACGAAGTTCTAGTACGAGTACGGTAACTAACAACAGTCTTGCTTACTAACAACGACAAGGATGGCAAGAAATTTTTTAAGGTTCCCGTAGCCTTGGAGACAGCCTTGTGCTTGAAAACGAACGAAGGGATAAGTTATGATACCTTCTTCAAACCGAATCAACTCCTGAGGCATCCCGTATCACCCAGTGGGAAAATTTACGGTTAATAACTGCAATTGATTTTTCGCCACTTTGTCCCCAGACAATCGGTTTCTCATTCAAACGAGATCCGGCAAGTCACGGAGTGCGGTGCGCGGTATCAGGGGGCCATGATATCATGCTGAGAACATCGGCTCGGCTCTCCGGCCACTCGACGACTTAAATGGGTGAGATCTACGGTAAATCCATGCCTTCCTTGCAACTCATTGTCCCTAAGTTTGAACCCTCCCCCCTCCTTCTCTCTCTCCCCTTCTTTCTCTCCCCCTCCCCCTTCCCTTCTCTCTCCTCCCCCTCTCCCTCTCTCCACAGCCGTAAGCCAGCCCGCCGAAATTCGGTGCACACAAGTAGACTACACTCGCAGAACCTCCGAGTCCCAAATGGAGTGACACCACTGCCGTTAACTGAGGTCTCATGGCGCTGAGCAAGTGGACCCGTTTTCCCGAGATAAAACCAAGAGCGACAAAAGGCTGTATTTTCTGTAGACTGAACCCAACACCCGGGAAACACCAAATCGCCAAATATTTAATACCAAATATACGGAACCCGTCCTTGGCGCTCTGTGAAGTCAACTGTTGCCCTCATAATCACGCACAATCACTTATCGTCCACCCCAATAGGAGAATAGGAAAGACTGGACACTAGACCAAAGCCTAGAGCCCGTCCCCAGTGTTTTTTTTTTTTGCCATGATAGCACCAGAATTCCGGTGTGCCGGCGAGGAATGAGCCACATAAAGTAAGGTATCTTTGGGAAAAAGTAACAACGATGAAGTACATAATCACTAACCCCTCGGTCCACCCCATTACGCGATAACCTCACCCGCCTCGGAAACACATCCATCCAGGTACAAGTACAGGTATCCCACGAGAATGCCTCTCACGCATCCTGTACCAATCCAACCAAACAACTCCTCCCTATCCCTAGAAATTTCTCCGCCGCTTCCATACCCCCTCCGATATCACCTATTGAAGTGGAACCGTATGCTCTCGACACATACGCCGAACCCCCCCACCTATAACTCTTTCACTCCCAGCGCTATTGTTCCGCCAAAATCGACTGACAGGATCGATCTATGGCTCTCGCTTTATGAATCGTACGAAACGATTCTCCTTTCGAAGGTATTTCCCGGCAGTCTTCGGATGAATCGGAAGCCCCGACTCCTTGACAAGTTCTTGCAAAGTGGCCCGAGGATGAGCATCAGATAGTCGAACCAGTCTCCGTTTATCCCTCTCGTCAAGCTTCGACTTCATGCCACGTCGGCTGTGAAGTTGCGGGATGATATCGTCGTCCACTGTAAACCGGCGCCATATGTTTGCCGCCTGCGACTTTGAAATTCCGGTCTCTCGTTCGATGGATCGATAGCTATGGCCAGCACTCCTAAGCTCGATAACCTTAAACCTCTCAGGTAATGTTGCTTCGCGTCGTTTTCCGTCTGGCTCTCGTGGCATGATGGTTTGTGGGGAGCTTTTGTGTATGGACACTGTGGGGCTTTTCCGTGCGGAGTTCCTTTGTGCGGCGGATAGATGTTGGCAAGGCGCTGATTCTCCTTCCAGTCACCTGCGCTCCTCTTATTGTCGCCAAGCCGCCAAGCCGCCAAGAAAACCCGAATTCGGGGGGCGCCACGGGTTTGCTCACGCTCGCAATCATCGAAACACCAAACCACCGGCAAACCGACCAAACATTTTTCCCTGCAAGCAAAGGGGTTGAAGAAAAAGATCACCACCATCACCACCACCACCACCACCACCACCACCACCACAACTATCGCAACTATACCCGTTCACCCACTTAGCCTCCCCACATCCTATTCACCCCAGGCAGCGACAATGGACCACCACGCACGTCCATCGCCACATCCTCAACGCGTTTCCCATGGCCAAAGCTATGGACCGCCACCCACCACCGCACGCAGAGGTCCAGGCCCCATGCTTGGAAACACCGCAGTACCGCACCAATCTGCGCTCTCGCAGCAGCAATTACACCAGCAGCATCAGGCGGCGATGGCAGAACGAGAGCTGGCGAAGAGGCGGGCGAGGAAGCCGACGGACAAGATGATCCCCGACGGTGTCGAGGAGGTTGTTCCCAACGTAGCACTTTATAAGGAGCTTAGGGATATGGAGAGAAGGTACGATGCGACGATTCTAAGGAAGAGGTTGGACGTGCAGGATGCGGTCAATAGGAATGTCAAGGTTTGTCTTCCCCGCAAGGAAATAATGGGGAGGCTAGAACTTATGGGGAACCCGGTAGAATTACAAAACCCTCCGGATATTCATTTCCAATAGCGCAAAAGACCAACCATGGCAGAATTCTGATCGCCCGCTGGACGAAAACGCATTCGATTTTGACACCGGCCAGATCCCGACATTCCGTGTGAGAATTGAAGGCAGACTACTCGAGGACGAGGAAGACGACGCAGCAGAAATCGATCCAGACTCCGACCTCAATCTCGAACCCACACCCGGATCCGTAGATCCCATCCAGCCGCCCAAGAAGAAATTCTCGCACTTCTTCAAAGGGATCACCGTCGAGCTTGACAGAAACAAGGATATCCACCCGGAAGGCAACATTATCGAGTGGAGAAAGCCTGCAGCGAATGCGCCGCCAGGTGCGGTCCCCCAAGGACCGCTAGAATTTGACGGGTTCGAATTTGAAAGGAAGGGCGATGAGAATGTTAATTGCACCATTAAACTTATCCGAGATGAGATTCCGGATAGATTCAGATTAAACCCTGCTCTCGCAGACTTGCTAGATACGAAGGAGGATACTCGTGCGGGTATAGTCATGGGGATCTGGGAATATGTACGGATTAACGGTCTCCAAGATCCCGACGAGCGGAGAACCATCAATTGTGACGAGAATCTGAAAAAGGTTTCCACCCACCCTCCTTCCCATCACCCTTCAACTTACTAACATTACAAACAAACAGATCTTCGCCCAAGACCGCCTCTACTTCCCCCAAATCCCCGAACTAACCCTCGCCCACATCCTCCCGCTTGAGCCCATATCAATCGCCTACACCATCCGCTGTGACGTCCCACAGCACTTCTCCCCTGCGGTGCACGACGTGACCGTCTCCGTCGACGACCCTATCCGGGCCAAAATGAGCGCCCTCCTCACCTCCCCCTCGAACCTCCAGGGCCTGCGCGAGATCTCGACGACCGACGAACAAATCGCATTACTCATCCAGAGCATCAATCACTCCAAGGCGAAGCGCGACTTTTGGCATGCCATGAGCATCGACCCGGCCGGGTTCGTGAAGCGCTGGGTCAGCTCGCAGAAGCGGGACCTGGACACGCTCAATGGAGAGGGCATTGGCGTCGGCGTGGAGGACGAGGAGATGAGGCGGAAGGAGTTCTTCGATAAGGTTGGGGAGAATGTGTATCTCTTGTTGTCAAGGCAGGTGCAGAAACAGCAGTAGCAGGCAGAATGGATGGGCGCGTGTGACTTTTTTTATTATCGTGAATACGAACTGATAGATGTACGCTATTTAATCGAGAAATTTATCTACCATCACGAGATTTCGCATGATACCACCATAAATGCTAGATACAACAACCCCCAAAACACGATCCACCACCGCACAATACCATCCCATCCCACACCATAACCATACCAAAAACGCCAAAAGATAAAGCCTACCCACCCAAACATCAGCAAAACCAAAAAACCAAACCACACCCTCAAGGAGAAGAAAACAGAATGAGTGAAAAGTTTGTCAAGTGCTCATATATATATCGTTTGAGTTCATCCTCATCACCGACTCCAAGAAAAGAAAAAAAGGAGTCTGAGAGTGGTGCATGAAACATTCTTAATCATTGCGGGAAAGGGAAATGGAAGGGAATGGTATGGTGGATGGACTGACCTTGTATGATGTAGTAATGGTAAGGTTGTGGGTTGGTTGGTTGGTTGGTTGGTTGATTGTGCGGCGGCGGTGGTGGTGGTGGTTGTGAGTTTTTTTCTTTCTTTCTTTACTCCTCGGTGAGGTTGAAATAGTGTTTTTTTTTAATTTGGTGCCAAGGTTGGGTGGGGGCTTTGGGAGCCCTAAGTTTTTGTGGTTGGTGGAAGAGCCCTAACTTTTCGATGGTGCAGGTGTATCGTACTAATTATCATAGTTAACTTACCCTTATCCTCGTAATTACAACTACGTGTAGGATTGGTACGGTGCTCATCTCTTTCAACACCACTCCAATTCCCCACGCCAAACATGACATCCTCCCTATCCGCCGCACCATTAACTCCCCACCGCCTCCGCGCCTCCGCATACACCGCAGCCACCGCTACAAGCACAGCCAACCTCACACCCAGCAGCACCTCCACCCTCCTCTTGCCCCGCCATTCCCCATCTTCAGCCCTGCACCTTCACCATTCCGAAGACCCCCTAGTCTTCCAGATCGGCACGCGAAACCTCCAAGCCGGATATCCAAGCGAGCCGCACCCGCGTTGCATCCTCCCCTGGACCAATCCCGAATTCTGGAAACGATCGGGCGACCTTTGGGGTTCGGGGGGATGGTACTCGCCGACGGGAACCTCATCCGCTTCGCGCGGGGAATTATGGCACAACCCGGAGACCATTGAGGACGTGCTTGAGCGGGGCGTGAGGGTTGCGTACAATAAGTACTTATTGCTGGATTCAAAAACGCGGAGGATAGTGTTACTGGTGAAGACGGAGATGGACGTGGGTGCCCTGAGCAAAGTGGTCAAGAGCCTATTCGTGCACTTCCAAATGCCGGCCGTGATGTTACTGCAAGAGCCCGTTATGGCAGTCGTCGGAGCAGGCGTTAGGAGTGGGCTGGTCCTGGACGTGGGCTGGAGCGAGGCGGTGGTGAACGTGGTCTACGAAATGAGAGTAGTAGGCCCCGGTAAACATAGCCGTCGCGGGGGCCGCACGTACCGAGACCTTTGGCGGAAATTCCTCCGAGAAGAATATTCCTCCTCCTCCTCCTCCAACGACGGCGACAACGACCAAGGCAACGGGATAGCAGACTGGGAAATCGAAGAAATCCTCAGCAGGACCGGCTGGTGCCGACAATCTTCCCCCTCGCACCAACAAGACGAGACAACAATAACAATCCCCCTGATAACACCCACACCCCCAAAAACATTAACACTCCCCTTCACCAAACTCTCCCTGCCCGCCGAAAAAGCATTCTTCGCCACCACGACCACAGACTCACCCACCCCCGAATACCCCGACGACGATGACTACTCTCTCCCAGAGCTTGTGTACCGCGTCCTCCGTGACTGCCCCATTGACGTCCGCGCCGCGGTCATGCAGCGCATCATTATCACGGGCGGGGGGAGCTACGTACCCGGTCTGAAAAAGCGGGTGATCGACGAGGTACGTGTGTTGGCAAAGTGCAGGGGGTGGGAGCGTGTCGGGAGGAGAGTCGTAGAGAAGGGGAAGGGGGATATGCCCGCGCGGGAGGAGGTGGTGGTGGAAGAGGGGTATCAATGGCGCAGGGAGGCTACGTCTTCGCCGGAGGGGCAGAATGATAAGAGTGGCAAACNGGCTGGCTGGCTGAAGTGGAAAAGCGAAGCTCGTGAGCACAACACAAGTCTCGACTCGACGATGCGAGCAGCGAGTACCGCAGGAATACCGGCGACCCTTTCCCACTCGTACCCGTAACAGTATGATAATCCGCAGTGGTTAGGAATTGTACAGATCGAGGTTGAGAGGGAGAAGTTTTTGGCCGCAGTGGCGGCTGGGGGGACGGGGTTTCCGCTGGATGTTTAATACCAGCATATCATTTATGCCGGGAGGGTGTCTCAAGGTCGACCATTTTTTGTCCCCCAAAAAAGTGATGGTGACGGTGGTAATCCTGTTTTATCCGATTCTTACTGTGTGATAGATGATGCTAAACTAATATATATAACAAACAGACCGAACCAAATCCAACTACCGTGGGTAGGGTATGTTGGTGATGGTTATAATGCTAACTACAGTACTCGTACATGTACAAAGCGCCCAAGAAGAGAGAGCCACAGAGTCCTTTTTTCTCCCCCCCCTTCTGGGAGGGGATAAAAAACAACAGAAAGACAAAGAAAAGGAAGAGATCCCACCAATGGTAGTGGGAAACGCCGACAATGAAGTTTTAAAGGGGAGGGGAGAAGGATAGTGAAAGGACAACGAATGAACCCATCCATAGAGAAATGAAATGAAATGCTCGAAACGCCTGGCCCAAGAAACGTTTAGTAGAAAAAGGAAGAAGCCAATCCCTACACCTTTAGTACAATCGAAGTGGACAAGTGAATAAACAAAAAAAACCCAAGCGACGACACTCCATTCATCCCGTCCCGTCCAGTGGGACAGGCGAGATAAGCCCCATTGATAAGTCAACCCACCCCGCAACCAATAGATAAGAGAAACAAAACGAGGGAGAAAAAGTAAAAGGAAACACCGGCACGTTGCTACCCCTAATAAGGGGTGATAAAAAGCAAAGAGTACCACAAACTCAGGTGAAGCTCCCAAAATAAGTTCCACCGCCAAACATGGCATCCTTATGATGCCCGATCGTCCCCTGAAGCAGGTCCGTGGAATATTTCTGACCAGAAGGCGAGGCGGTGGAGGAGTGCGTTCTAATGAGGTCTTCCATTAATTGGGAGAATGTTTTTGGTAGACGGGCGTTATTGTCACCAGCATTACCACTACTGCTAGGATGAGTAGAAGTAGGAGTAACTGATGATGATGACAGTGGTGGTGGGGATGATGGTGATGAGGATGATGAAGATTCCGTCTTGAGCTCAGCCGCTAATAAGAATGAAAAACGTCCCCATGGTTAGTTGCTGCATTGCACTCGTAAGACTCTATTCCCTCCCTTCTTCCCCATGACATTACATACAACCCCTCTCCATTCGTTCAATTAATCGACTTTATCGGGAAGAAAGTACTTTCGACGGTAATTCGAAAGGGATGGATGATGGGTAAGACATGTTTCTCTCTTCCCCTGTTTCTTTTCCCTCTCCCACGTATCCTCGGTTAAAACGTAAGCAAGCAACAAGCAAGACATACCCGCAGCAGTAGAAGCAATAGTAGTAGTAGTAGTAGTAGTAGTAGTAGCAGCAGTAGTGCCGGCAATCACAGCAGCGGTGGCAACCGGCGACAGCCCGACCATCTTTCTGGGGAACTCGTCGGAGCCGTATTGTTGCCGAGCAGCAACAACGGTCGCATTCTGCCGAGGCAAAGCGATGGTAGTCTTCGGGCCGGGGTAGGACAGCCCCCGTCTCAGGTAGAGCTGTCGGCGGAATTGCTCGACTTCGGCTTCAAGCTCGGCAACCGCCTCCTCCGGGGATTGAGGTGGCGGTGNGCCATACGGAGGATTGCGCTCATGTCCGTGCAAGTGAAATATGACGTTATGTGTGAATGAATTGGAAGAAGGGTAGGGAGTGTGGGCTTGATTTCATATCTCACATGCAGCCTTGCTTTGCTAGTCTTGCTAAGGTTATCAGGGGGGGTTTCAGGGCCGTGCTCGAGTACCAGATACGAAAGCGAACCTCTGGGAGTAATGTGTTGCCAGCAAGCCGTGATTTTAGCTTCCTAGCGCTACTCGTAGACAGGGAAGGGAAGGGAAGGGAAGGGAAGGGAAGGGAAGGGAAGGGGTATTGTATGCAAATTATCGTGGGTGTGTGTAAAACGTTGGGCTCAAGGGAAGGGAAGGGAAGGGGTATTGTATGCAAATTATCGTGGGTGTGTGTAAAACGTTGGGCTCACGATTGGGTTGGGGGCTGGCTTCTGGTTTGGGCTGGCTGGCTGGCTGAAGTGGAAAAGCGAAGCTCGTGAGCACAACACAAGTCTCGACTCGACGATGCGAGCAGCGAGTACCGCAGGAATACCGGCGACCCTTTCCCACTCGTACCCGTAACAGTATGATAATCCGCAGTGGTTAGGAATTGTACAGTACATACTCTACTGGGACAAATTCCCAACCCGCCCACACAGCAGGCCTTGTCCCACGCCGCAAACCATTTCACCTCCTCCAGTCCATCGCCATAGCGGTCCGTGCGAGGTCATCAGCTCTCACTCGAATCAGGCGAATAAGATCCTTTCCTGCATTTCCCTCCCCATCCTATGCAGGCTTACGTGTTCGCCATGCATAACCCGAACATCCACGGCCGGTGAGGAGGAGGAGGAGGAGGAGGAGGAAGAGGAGGAAGAGTGCTCAGCCAAATTGGTCAACAGGCCGTTTCAGAGAGGAAGCGGAACAATTCACCCACACCTCGCTCGCCCCCTCCTCTGCCCTACCCTCCGCCAATCAACGGTGCGTCGGCAGCGAAAAAGTGGCATAAAGTCGCATAACCCGTGGACGGAGCGGTAGAAAACGGAGGGGACATTCAACCAATCCCGATCCCCGTTTATGCTTCTGCTGTACTCGTGGCTGTTGAATGGGTTGCCGCTGTACGAGTACCCGTGCTCGAGTATTCGTCCCCGTGCTGGTATACAGTACGAGTACTCGAGTACATGTAACTGCGCACGAATGGCGGGGATGGCCCCCTCTCCGAGCGAGCCCGCAAGCGTGTAGCATCTGCGGTGAAAGGGAGGGAGGGGTAGACCATCCATCGTTTTGGCGGAGAGCAGCAGTTACATACATTTCCTGCGCTCCCCTGTAACCCTGGTGCGTCGATATTTACTTTTCATTTAATTTTTCTTACAGGTGCCCTATGACACGGATTACCATCGCATCGTATCGTGTTGTAGGCAGACCCATCGCTAGGCATTCACTGGACTGCCGTATTGCCATTACACGTCGGCGGGATCCGTCATTCGAAGAGGAAAGGGAGGACAATTCGTAAGGGACAGTACCAGTACTCGTACAGGCACGAGTACGGGCATTGTTACTGACATGTTACTCCCAAAGCGCATACCGGTATGGGTAACATGGGTGGGGAGAAAAATTACTTGTGCCCACCGCGTCGTATGAGAATTAGGAAAATCCATTCCCCCCCCTGCTGTCGCTTAACTTATTAAAAACCCCTTCCCCGCCCCGCGCCCATTATGATATTTCGAAAACGACCGCTTCCACCACCTACCTGCTGATTGATCATCATCGTGATCACGCCGAAATCAGGGCACGCTCCTTCGTGCACGCTTGCGCCATCGTTTAATTGGGTGGGGTTGGATTGGCTTAGCTGGCAGAAGGGATCGCTGGACGCGTTATCACACTCGAGTACGGCATCCGTTCGTGGCCATTGGGTGTCGCTCATTTGTGCCTCTCCATTCGTCTAACCAAAGTGCCTCAGGGCAGGGGCGGTGGGCTCCGCCGCGGTGGGTTTGAGTGGTGGTAGTGGTGGAGTTCCGGAGGGGAGGAATGTGATATCATGTGGAGGATGGATTACGGGGCCTTGGTGATGGGAGGGGGGCCGTGGATGTCGGCGAGAGAGCATTGGGTGAATGTACTCTGTACAGTACGAGTACTCGAGTACCGGTACTGTATGTGAGTTTAGAGAGCTCCTCTGGCTGGCTGCTCGTTTGCTCTGGAAAGGTTACCCGGCCCTGGGAGGAACAGGTACAGTACTGTACCGGTAATGTGTCGGATGACAGCGGATCAACATCCATCATAAGTTGGCTATCAGTACGAGTACCGGTAGTATCATACCCTTTGTGTTTCTATCGTATTCGCTCTCTTGTTCCTTTCGCTTGAGCCGCCGGGTTGGCCCTGCGTTTTGCGTTTCTCTCGGTGCATTACCATACCACCGTCGGGGACACGGCTTTTAACTCGGCGGCCTGAATATATTTAATTAGGTAACTTACGGCACCGTAGGCGTACCGGTAGTTGAGGGAGCACAAGTGAGGCGCACAAAAGGGCCCATCTCGGCCTTTTTTTACTTTTTTTATATCTGAATGTGGGAAAAAGCCATGCGAGCCCTCTACTCGAGTACTCCTGCCACAGCGGCACCACGATACGCATACTGCTCTCTGAGTAGCCGACGGGACCTAACATATGAGCCAATTGCACTCCCTCCGCTCCACTTATCCTCAGCCCCTCGGTGCATTCCTAAATTTCGGTTATCGATGACACTACGGGCGTGATATTCACCCGTTTAAATTTGACGGATAATTTCCGCATATCCGGAGAGTGATGGGTAGCCGGGGGGGTTAAGCTCTTCCACGGAACCTGCACTATCTCCGTATTAGCCCATAAGAAATTGTGGCATTGCGATGGGATGGTTTGGTTATGCCGCAAGGTCAGTAAAGCCCTTTATCTTTTGGGTGAGTTACACGGCGCTCGAGGGAGGTATGGAAGGGAGGGAGAGCGGGATCTAAACTTTCCAGAGCTTCCAGTTTCGATCATTTTCATTTCTGTGATACCGCGTTTTTGACCGCCACTACCACAAGCCCATATTATGATGATTTCGCGGAACGCCGGGATCCTGTGGAGGCCAGGTAGCCTAAACCGCTGCTATGCTATAGATACAAGTACTTGTACTCGTACAATATGGCAGATCCCCCCGCAAGGTCATACCCCAAGAGACAGTCACCCCCCTACGCCATACGGAGGATTGCGCTCATGTCCGTGCAAGTGAAATATGACGTTATGTGTGAATGAATTGGAAGAAGGGTAGGGAGTGTGGGCTTGATTTCATATCTCACATGCAGCCTTGCTTTGCTAGTCTTGCTAAGGTTATCAGGGGGGGTTTCAGGGCCGTGCTCGAGTACCAGATACGAAAGCGAACCTCTGGGAGTAATGTGTTGCCAGCAAGCCGTGATTTTAGCTTCCTAGCGCTACTCGTAGACATCCCATGCGATCTGGCTAGGGGACAACATATTACGTTGGCCTGCGGCTACATTGATTTCCCCCCCCCCCGGTTGGACCAATGAGTGACTAATGTGTTGGGTGTCCTGCACAGTTGTTGGTGGATTGGCGGTGGTTTTGAGAGAGGCAGTGGTGACTTTTCGAGAGCAGAAAAGGGCCATTGGTGGTGGTTTGGTGCTACGGCTTTCTGGGATTCTGGAGTTGCCATGATACGGGCATATGGTCTCCGAAAGACACTTATGTGTTGGTACCCTGGACTAACACTTGGCAGGGGATCGACTTGAACTACACGCTCTCCACGAGCCACCGGCCACTCGAGTCTTCCTCACTGGAAGGCCGCAAGTTTAAGGCGGAATGGAGAAATGTCTTGCTGAAGGGGTGGTGATTTGCTTACAAGTCCTAGCGGGAATAATATCTTGAGATAGCTCCACATGAATCTGGATGGGACAATGACTAGATGCCATGGGCAGTTTGAAGGCAGAAGCCATCAAAAGTATTCTTGGGAGTGTTAGTTACGGAAATGTGCTTAGGAGCAGTCGTGTCGAGAAACTCCACCTCATGGACCCCCCCCGCCAGTCATGCTCCAACCCCCGAGGCGTACCCTTTCTCAAATACTGTATTTCCTTTATACTGGGGAGTCCACTCAGGAATGGGACTCTCGCGCAAAATCGGTTGCGCCCGAGCTTCTTGATCACTATCATAACCACATATCGGCTCGGTACCCTTTCAAGAAAATTAGCGGGTGGAATTATTTCGACTATGCCTCTGTTCGGATTTCTGCCACTGCAATGTTCTTTGGTATCGTTGAAGTTGTCATAGTTTTGGAGGGGGTGGAGGGAGGTGGGATGTATATGAGAATGATTGACCGGGTCTAACACCAATCATATTGGATATGGGGTATGGGCATGCCGGGTAGTGGGGTGCCTGTCATAGCTAGGCTTATTATACCCAACGAGTCAAAAATCCTGGATGGTAAAACACCGCTCTCGTCGGCTACTGTTGTTGAGGTGCGAGGAGGGGTGGTGATGCCTAAGGAGTCTGTGGAGCAACACACCCGGGATAAGGCGTCTGCTTTTAGGAAGGGTACGTTTTAACCCCTACAGACTAGATAGTCAAGTCACGGCCCAGCACCCCTCTGGCGGACTGCCGACAGCCCCCATATGGCGGCGGTGAAGCCGCCGTTGGGAGGGGGAGATGTCGGCCATTACAAGTTAGATACAAAATTGGGCCAAACGCCACTACCGTTTGCTACCATACCTCATATGAATGACTATGAGGCAGTAGTGAAGCTACTATAAGTACGGAAAGAAATTAACTCGATAAGCCAGATGGGTAAACGCCCGGTACCAGTCCTTTTGGTTGTTGGGATACGGTCGCACTCCGATAATTGTTTATTTGCATCTGTAACATTTCGTTTTTTTTTGACAATGGATAGTTTTCTTACTTCGGGCCGGGTTGGAATATTTGTCTATAATATTATACCGAAGGATATTTTCCTTGGTTTCAGCTCTTTAGCGGAAACTTGGAGTACTGACCTTGGGTCTCTGGTATTACGCCCCTTCAGCATCACAAAACCTGTGGATCGAATGTCACATTCGCCATCAGCTGCGAACATGGCGGCATGGTGTTGTGGATATATGACAGGACTGGAAAGCCTTCAGACCCTGGGACAGCGTGGTTTAGGATGTGTGAAGGGTCGAATTTCTTTCTTTCATTCCTTCAACTTTGAAGACGGCTATGCGACTCCTCTATAACAACATGTGATCGACTTGGGTACTGTCAATTTCGTCCCCTCCCCTATTTCTTATTCGACCTCTTGGGATTTGGGATACTATTTCATGGGCGTCATTGCCTTGTGCTGGAAATGCTGGATTAGTGAGACGAGTTTCATGCAGAATGGTCTGAGGTGTAGATAAAATGTTTATTCTATTTCTCCCGTGTTTCGTGGATTAAATTTAGAGGGCTCCTTAACTGGGACTTGTGGGATTTTTTTTTGAGTGCTGGCGTGCACGGCATCATTGTAGGCTGGGCGTGGAGTTTATTAGAGATGCTTTCTTCCGGTCTAGACTATACCATTAACTTATTGCCCACGACCACAGTATTTACTGTACCGTACTCGGGTATCAGGCTAGGGATGAGAAACCGTCAGGATGCCGGTGTTTTTTTTTTTACCCTTCTTGCACGAAAATATGATGCTTCGGTTTTCTTTCAGTGGGGGTGAGCATAGCATCATAATAGTGGTGTCATAGGTCCCGTGTGCGGGTGATATTCTGTGATTGGGGGACCCTAGTCTTGACTGAGACCTAGGACGGGTATTAATTATGATGTACGGTATTGCTCATTGGGCTTTGGTGGAAGACAAATTTAAGAGAATTTATGAGCGCATAAAAATAAAGGATTTTATATTATGGGAAGACTCCCCTGAAGCCTGAGGCTCTGTTTAGTGTTTGTATCAACACCTTGCTATTAGTGGTATCATATCACTAGCTTCCCCCGAGACCTCGGGGGTGTCTCAATAGTAAGGCTAAAAGAAAACAAATATGAAGATATATAATTTAGAGAAAAAAGCAACTGACTTAAACTCTATATAAATATGTCTGCCCATGTCTGAACCTATTATATATCTAAAATTACAGTCCCCTCCTCCTGGTACAAGCAATTGAACAGTTGGCTTCCCTATATTAAAATAAACCAATAGAACAATTTACTGCAGAGTATGAAGTGTTACTCTGACAGACATGCAATGTAGTTGTGGGATAGAGGTAGAAGCAGGTAATATAGGAAGTATGGGAATAGTGAACTTAAAGATGGAGCAGGCATGAGTGGACCTGTACACTGTTGTAAGATTCTGGCCACAGACAAGTAATATCTAGTCTCTGGATAAGAAGGTAGGATCAGGGAATAACTTACAGAGCAAGAATCAAAGAAACACTTTAGGATAAACTATATTTTCTGTTGATGTAGAAGAGTCCTTATTGGGTAATATAGTCAGACCAGCAAGAGAGGTGATGTGGGAGAGAGCAACATAGAGCTGACCATGTGTGAATGCAGGTGTCCTGAGATCAATACCTACATGTTCCAGGGATTGGCCCTGAGATTTGTTTACAGTTATAGCAAAGCAGAGGCAGACTGGAAGATGCTTGTGGTGAAGGATAAATAGAAGATCCTCATCAGTAGTAGTAAGCATGATCCTAGGCAATAGGTAAACCTGCCCATCAAATATTCCACCCAATATATTAACTTGTAGGCAGTTGCGACTAATTCCCATAATCTTTAACCTGGTGCAATTGCAGAAACCTTCCTTTGGACTCAAGTTCTGGATCAGAATTACAGGAGTCCCAATTTTAAGCCGTAAGCTGGAAGGTGGAATAGATGCAAGACTAATGCTCTGCAAATATTCTGCATCATATGGCTCAGCTGTAGTTGCTTTATCACTAACATCCACATTGTTTACTACCTTAAACCTGTGCTCTATACCTGGCATCCAATCTAGTAGCACATCATTGAACTCATTGACAGTCTCATTTCTGAATGCCAAGAATGCTCTGCCAAGTAGAGCTCAGCGATTAGTAATCACTTCTAATAACAATGGCGGAGGGTAGAGTTGATTACAGAGCTCATCAACTGTAGATGCATGGTGGATGTAGGCTGGTAGCGCAACATGGTTGAACAGATAGGGATCAGATACTATATCCTTAAGGAATTGAATGAAGACCTGATTGGCTTCACTGGGAATAATACGCATGCTCTGAGATAACCTCAAGATGTGTAAGCTTGGCCAAATAGAGCTGTGTTGAATGCTGGCAAGAACTGTAGCTTTGTAACGGGGGCACCACTAGGAAGACGGATCCCAAGGTTGCGACCGCACCAAACAACTTCAAACTTATCGCCAAAAGTTCACACAGATGTAAGAGTAAAGTAGACGGTAAAACTTAATATCGTTAAGCCTGACGCTTCACTCAATTAAGGTCTCGAGAGGATTGATTGTTGGAGTAGGAGAGTTCTCGCATAGACTTTCAGGTAGTTTTATCTTATGCCAGAAACTCCCCCATCAGTTTACTCCAACTATTCGAGCACACCCTTCTCCGCTAAGGGCGGTCCGACACGTCTCCTGACACCCCCTTCGGGCATGTATGTGTCGACCCGCTCTAGTCGGCGTTCACCATATGTGCATATCGTTTCTGCGGCGCATTTCCATTCTGCCCGCCGGAGTGAAAACCTCTGCGCATCGGGGACTTGCCAGTGGCTAACTGTCAAGACCCCTTGCTGAACTAGACTATCTATGACACCCTTCCCATGCGCGTTGATTTCTTCTTGACGCCGGAAGCTACCGTGAGCGGTTTATCTATCTACTATTTACGAGTCTCGGGCTTCCGGTGTCATCCGCAGGGTACGGTGGTCCAGGAGTGATCCAATGGGCGCTACCCATGACCACTACCTCGGATACACCTTACCTGCGGTAGGAATCATGCTTTTAGTGTCTCTGCACTTCCCTCTCAGAGCCTATGGCGTTGGGGACATCCTTGGGCGTGGTAGGTGCAAAACGTTCCCAGTCGTCCCGGCACCACCCGGGACTACCTTCGGGACCCCCACGGTTAACTCCCGTTAACTCCGCCAGTTTTGGTCCGTTTTACTCCGAACAACTTGGAGGAGGTACTCCACCTTCCACCCTATGCCCCCTTATATATCCTGCGAACAGCTTACGGTCGACCGGACGGCAGCAACGTATACGGTGTTGCAAGCGGGTCTCCAAAGATCCTCCTTTGCTAGACTGCACACAACTACGCAACCGTTTGCCCATGACGTCCGGGCCTCAAGGCGGGGCCGGAGGGGCATGATAGGAATAATGTCTTCAATTTACAGCTTCTTCGTAGCTGCGTAGCTCGCCCAATAGCATCTCCCGGAACCCCAGATTCCAGTATTATGCATGGCTTCGTGTGACAAACATTCCAGTCATTTTTCCCAAACTCCCCGAGGGACTTCGTATTGGCAGGTAGGGTAACTCAGGTCCTTGAACAGGGTAATCCAAGCCTCAAGGCAGGGTAACCCTGTTCTGAGGGTAGGGTAATCTTGTCCGGTGGACAAGTGGATTTTCTCCTGTTACCCTATCTATCCCTCTTCCGGGGATAGACACACTCAGCCTTTCTCTAGTTACCCAGCCTAGCTGTGTATTGGCCCTTCATAGGTCCCTAAGTACGCTGACACCAATCTTGGGCGTAGCCATATACCTAAATACTTGTCCACTAAGTCTGCTCATCTCGGAGTCCGGGCCATCGGGTCTCCGTAGGTCAAGTACTCACTTGCCTGCCGGTTCCTACCAGTTCGCCTCCGGGCTACCTGTATGGGTGTAGGTTCCGGCTACCATAGCTCCTGTATGCTGGGTCGTTACAAGCTTGCCTGGAACCATGATGTACAACTGGTAATATTTGTGCAAAGTTACCTCCAAAGACAACAGAAATGTTACCAAAAATGTACTGTTGATCAACATTGTATATACCATTGAGGGTGCGATTAACTTCTTTGAAGCATGCCTTGTGCTGTATAGGGACCTCATCCCAAATAATAAAAGAGGTTGCTCGAATCGATCCTGCAAGTTGAGAGTTTCGTGTAATATTGCATACAGCATGAATATTAGTTGTAAGAGGAATCTTGAACCTGGAATGTGCTGTCTGGCCTCCTGGAAGCAACTGGGCTGCTATCCGTGAGGATGCAATGCACAGAACTATCTTATCCTGGGCCCACAAGTGGCTACACAAATATTTGTAAAGAAAGGTCTTTCCAGTACCTGCTGGCCCATGTAGAAAGAAGGCACCAGATTGATCTCGTTGCTGTATCTCCTGCACATAGACCTCCACAGCAGTAATAATTGCAGCAAAACTGGTTCTCTATTGCTTATTCAATTGACCACACATCTGCTCTTCTGCCTACCTCTCTAGCTCAATATTGTAGCCTCTCTCTTCAGCTACCAACACGTTTCCTAAGACTTTCTCTCCAGCTTCCCACCACTTCAGCCTTGCTTGCGGTAGACCATGCTCTACTAAGGACTTACCAAATTCATTCACGGTGTCGTGAAGCAGGTGAAGTCCATAATCAAGACTGACATCTTCCACAGAATCCTCTTCGGCCCCAAGAGGTCTCTATACTCCCCCTGACTGGATCTGATAACCAAGGTCATCACAGAAACTCTCTCTAAACTCTTCCCAAATATAGTGAGGATTGGTTATAGTACTGTGTTGAAGTGCGAGTGCAAAGAGCTGACAATACTCTTCCTGTCATAAACAGACAGGCATTACGAAATAAGGCTACCCACTCCCTATCATCCTCCAGCAATCCATAGGCAATACAAGCACTCTTAAATATTTTATAAGCAATCCCTTCTACAGTTCGCAGGTTATCAAAACTTGTTGCACCACGTATCACAGTAAGAAGCAACTGGAGATAGTACCACTCCCCCATGAAAGGACATGCAGAATACATGCGGCCAATTGACCAACCTCTTTGCCTTGGCTTCCATCCAGCCCTTTGATCATAGATATAAAACTGTGGAAATTCATAGTATAAGTACTGCCTTCCATCCACATTATTGTCATTGTACTTGAACCAAGGTAGAAGGGTGGTAAGAGATGCCTGCATTCGCTGCTACAAGACGTCCTCTTCCTTATCCTCAGCAAAGTAGACTGGCTGCTCCCCAGGAAGATGGAGAGTAAGGTGCTTGACTGGTGGCTGTTTATTGTGGGTTTTGAACTTGAAGAGCCGCCATACTGCCTTGGTTGGTGTTACAGTTTCCCACTACTCGTATTACTCGCGACAGGTAATGACCTTGGTTGGTTCTTCCGAACTGCGCTGCACTATGTCCTAGAGCGCGATGAGTCTCTAGGCCCTATCTTAGTATTCTCACGTAAGAATTGGTTTCTTACCAGTGCCGAGAGTATCGGTCTTTGATTTGGTAAACACGTTCCGCGTAGCAGATAGGTTCTTGACTCTAAAGCGGATCTGTCTAGCAGATGAGATTGGAGCGTAAAGGTTTTTGTATTGTAAAGATCGTAAAGTAGTAGATAGGAAATAACAGTAGATGGTTGCGTGAAGAGATAACCCATCTGTGAAAACTCGGCCTTTATATAGGCCTCTTCCCGCAACCCTAACCCTGCCCTGATCCTCAGGCGAGGTCAGGTACGAAATCTATCACCTGACTCTAACAAGTCATGTGCACAAACATAAAACATCCCATGACCTCTAAGTGATGTCATGTATGAAAACATAAATCAAACGCAATATAAATAACCAACCACATGACCTACTAACGAGGTCATACGCGAAACATAAACGAGTCTGCCTTGCTGGTAAGCCTTACCGGCCAGCCTAGACTCTTCCCATGATGTCAACTGTACGTCATGTGCGAAATGCAATTAACATAAACAAGCCCCATGACCTGCTAACAAGGTCAGGTGCTTAAAATCAATTTAAACATAAACGAGCCCCATGACCTGCTGATGAGGTCATGTGCATGAAAGAATCATAACTTAACTGTATGACGTCCAAGCGACGTCATATGCGAAACCTGTTTCCTCGCCGCCGTCACCTGGCTAGCGCTCCTCTAGCCAGATCATGATATTAGCTCCCCTCTCCCATATTCTCAGTCCCTGAGGATATGCCTTATCCTCTTCTGCTTCTCCTTTCTTCGACCCTTGTGGCATACCCCGTCCTGCGTTGTTCGTGCCGGAACGCATTCTGGTATTCCACAAGGATCCAATCCTCCATGTCCCTTCTGCTCCTTCTTTCCCATTCTCTTTTTTCTCGCTGTTCCTCCACCATCCTTTTCACTTCCCATAATCCAGCGACGGTTCTTCTCAGCCAGTCGACCGTTGTTTGCAGCTCCTTGATCATCCTTTTTTGCTGCGTTATTGTGTCATCCTGGGTGCGAATCGTCTCCCGGAGGACGTCCTTGGGCTCAAAAAAGACTTTGTGCCCACCCCTTTTTCTCGGCTCCATCCTCGGAGCCTCTTGTTCCGCTTGGTTTTGTTGCTGCCGGTGGTAGGGGCAGAACCTGCGTATGCAGTTCTGCCAGTCAATTTTGTAGTGCTTGGGCTGTATCGGGGCCCCCGTTTCGTCTCCTTCCCAAGTTTCTTTGTCCCCGGAATTCGCCCATTCCTGGTCACTGTGTGTGTCTCTGGTTTGGGTGGACTCTTTTGGCCACCATCCGTGTCTGTCCTTCGCGTCCTTGTGGATCATGCAGCCGTCGTGGCTGCATGCTATCCATGATTTCTTCGCGTGGTCATTCCTTTCAACGGCCGCTTCTTCTGCCTCTTTTTGTGCCTGGCGTACGTTTCATTCCAATTCCTCGCGGTCCTCAACTGCTACCCAACTGTTTTCTTCTGCTTCGGTACAGACAGTCGGTTGCTGGTTTGCGTGGGTAGCACTGGTGGAAGAGGAGGACGACATCTTTAGCGTTGGTAAACTTTGTTGCTGGATACCACTCTTGATCGTGTTCGGGGGAATAACCGGTCCACTTAGCACGGTATTGGAGTTTACCGTAGTGTAAGCGAGAGTCGATTATTTCTCCGAGTTCGTATTCGTCTTCTCCATTTATGTGAATAGGTGGAGGGGGAAGTCTTTTTTGTGAGGGAAAAGAGTTTTCTTGGTAGGGTTCAAGGAGGCTGATGTGGAATGTTGGATGAGTCTGTTTCATCGAGGCGGGGAGGGCGAGTTTAAATGCTCGCGACCTGACCCGTTCTATTATTTTGAATGGTCCAAGTTTCTTGTAGTCCAGCTTCTTCGATGGTCTCCTGGTCCGGATATTGCATGGTATCAACCACACCTTGTCGCTGACCATAAGGTTCGGGTCTGGTTTCTGGTACTTATCGCTTCTTCCCTTTTGACCCATTTATGCTAGAGCCATTTCATCTCGTAATATATCATGTACACTTATCATATCGTCAGCCTGTGTTACCTTTCGCGGTACTTGATATTGTGCTGGGTCGAAGGAGGGGTCGTATCCGTGGTTCGCAAAGAAGGGTGTAGTCTTTATTGTTTCTTGTCGTCCATTGTTGTATGCGAATTCTACTGTGGATAGGAACTCTGTCCAGTCGTTCTGCTGATAGTTGACATAGGCTCGCAGATATTGTTCTAATATCACGTTTGTTCTTGCAGTCTGGCCCTCCGTTTGCGGGTGGAAGGCCGTGCTCCAGTGTCGGCTAACACTTAATTGTCATGTGATTTCTTTCCATACGTCTGATGTGAAGAGGGATCCTCTGTCGGAAGTAATGTCTTTCGGTAGGCCGTGGAGTCTAAAGACCTCGTCTTTAAATAGGTTGAAGAATTGTGGTGTAGTCATATCAGTCCTACATGGTATACAGTGCGCCAATTTCGTAAGTCGGTCAATAACGACCCATATGGCGTCATAACCGTTCGATTCAGGTAGTCCAGTGATGAAATCCATAGCAATAGATTACCATGGTCTTCCAGGAGTTTCGCGCGATTTGAGCAGCCCGTAGAGTGCGTGTTTAATCGTTTTCGTTCATTGACAAGTGTCGCAATTCTTCACATATCGTTTAATATCATTGCGCATCGACGGCCACTAGTATGATCATTGAATTAAGGCTGTTGTTTTTGCCGTTCCCCCGTGTCCCACCAGTGGAATGTCGTGATTTCTTCTTATCGTTTCTGTTCGTAAGGCTTCCTCGTCCGGGAGCCTTATCTTGTTGTCATACCATAGGTATCAATCTTTTTCCTGGTATAGTCCGACAGCTACCCCTTTCATTTGTTTTAGGACTTCCTTCTAGGCCTTCTTTATCTTGTTGATTTCCTGGTCGCTGGCGGTCTTTCTTTTTATCCATTTTTCGTATCCGTCGTCGTTGCTTGTAGCCGTGGTTATTGCGCTTAGGGATTCGTATCCGCTGTCTTTGTCTTCTTCTTTTGCGAAGTACTTCTCTGTGTGGAGAAGTATTCTTTGTCGTTGCGACTGTGTTTCTTCTTTGTCGGGGAAGTCCTCCGTCCTCCAAGTTAATGCTTCTGGCTTTCCTCCTTCTTTTCCTGGTCGGTATTCGATTTGAAGGTGGTATTGGCTTAATGTTTCGCTCCACCTAATCTGTCGTCCATTGAGTTCCTTGGTGGTAGTAAACGCTAGTAGGTTCTTGTGGTCTGTAATAACGCGGATCACATATCGACCTCCTAGCGTGTACTTCCTCCAGTCCTTAACTGTTTGAACAATGGCTAACAGTTCCTTGTTGTGAATGTCATAGTTCTGCCCTGCCTTTGACATTGTTTTTGATCGAAACGTGACCGGTCTCCATAATCTGTCCTCTCCCTGCTGGGAGAGGATACCGGAGCATACGTAGTTGGATGCGTCCGTCTCGACCATGATGGGTAGTGTGGGGTCGAAGTGTTGTAGTACCAGTGTCGTAGTAAGTTGCTTTCTCATATTGTCGAATGCTTGTTGTTTTTCTCCCCATTCCCATTTGACTCCTTTCTTTGTCATATCGTAGAGGGGTTTAGCTACTCTGCTAAACCCTTCAATAAATTTTCGGTAGAAGTTGCAGAAGCCCACGAAGCTCTACACTCCCTTTACACTCTTAGGTGCTTTCCAGTCATCGATAGCCGCTGTTTTGACTGGATCGGTCCATACTCCTTCCGGGTTAATGATAAATCCAAGGTATTCGACTTCGTCCATATGGAAGTCGCATTTTGAAGGTTTTAGTTTGACCTTGGCTTCTCTCAATGCCTGTAAGACACTCTGTATGTCTCAGTGGTGTTGCTCCATGTTGTCTGGGTAGATGACGATATTGTCCAGGTAGACGATACAATATATGTCCAGGTATTTGCTCAACTTGGAGTTGATCCATCGTTGGAATGTCGTTGGTGCACTGGGTAATCCAAAGGGCATGACTAAATATTCGAATACTCCGTATCGCATCCTGAAAGCCATTTTCCATTTATCTCCTGCAGCTATCCTTATGTCGTGATATGCATCCTTGATATCCAACTTCGTATAGTGCTGGGCCCGTCCTAGTCGGTCCAGCGCCTCGTCGATCAATGGTAGAGGGTACCTGTCCTTTTGTGATACCGCATTCAGTCCCCAGAAATCCGTGCAAAGTCTCAGTTTCGCATCTTTCTTTTTGACAAATAGGATGAGTGCCCCCGCTGAGCAGGACGATGGTCTGATCCATTGCCTGGCCAGGTTCTGTTGGAGTTATTCGCGCAGCGCCTTCAATTCTTCTTCCCTTAACAGGTAGAGTTTCATGAAGGGGGCTGTCTTTCCTTCCTCTTGCTTGGTCCGGTGATCTTCGCTTTTGTGTGTGGGAAGATCCGTTCTTTTGTTTTCTACGAATATTCCGTAATAGTCATGATATTCTTTTGGGACCAGTTGCCTCAGAGTTAATTTCTTCCTTTTTGCTTCTTCCTTCACTGCTAGCCGCATGCTAATCGCTGATGCTTCTGCGATTGTTGGTCCATCTTCTTCTTTGTCCCATCTGAGGATCTCGGTCTGTTCCCCTCTCCGATAGAGTTGACCGAAGGCCTTTGCTGATATGAAAGATATGCTCAGGGGTTTCTCTTCTGTCGTTTCAGTAGGGGTGTTGTCTTTCCGGCTTCCTCGTCCGGTGCTGCCGAATCCTTCCTCGCCTCTTTTGGTCTTGTCCAGGTCTCGGACTTCGCAGAGCTCCCTGGTATCGATATTTTCGATAATCATTTGGGCTATGTGCCCCCCTTTTTGGATCGTATAGTCCTCATCCTTCTAGTTTATTAGTAGGACTCGTACCTTGCCCCTATATTCCGCATCGATCATTCCCGCGCCTGTGGTAATCCCGTGTCGGGTGGCCATACCACTGCATGGAGCGATTCTTGCATTGGTGCCATCAGGTAGTCCTACTACAATTCCTGTTGGTGTCGTCTTTTGTCCTCTTGCGGGGACCATCGTGTCTTCCATGCTGTACAGGTCGTGACCTGCAGCCTTCTTTGATCCTCTTGTTGGTTTCCTAGCATTCGGGTATAATACTTGTACCCTTATGCCTTCATCGTGGGGGATCGTTTCTTCGTGTTTGGTGTTCATGTGGAGGATCTGCGTCCTCAGGTTCTCTCTGGTTGCTTGTTCTTCTGGGATCGTTTCGATTGTTGGGCAAGTTTCCAGGCACAACTGCATGCATAGTTTGCTGCTGAGGTTGATTTGGCCGTTTTCACAGTCGATATACGGATTATGTTGCTTTAGCCTGGGTGTTCCTAGTATGGCACTGTGTTTCTGCAAGTGCGCTACTTGGAATGTCATGGCTTCGTGATGTGACCCGATCTCCATTACCGCCTATGCGGTATGGGTAATGGGTCCTGCTTTGCTTTTTTGTAACGTGTTCGGGCCAGGCCCTAGTCACGTAGCGGTACGATAGGAGCAGATGGCTTCGTGGTCAACACGAAGCAAGCGCTGCTTGCTAAAGGACGCTTTGAATGGGGTGTAATAGGAGATCAAAGAAGTAACCGTTCAACCAGGTATATTTAACAATACTGTCTGTCGAAGTCTGCTGTTTCCATCGCGGGAATCAGCGGTCTTTAAATACAGCATATCGCTTATCTCCAGTATGAGCGATATTGCAAAACATTGTGTGTATCAACC
>PYWC01000057.1:817891-835133 GCA_003182015.1 Tuber magnatum
GTGTATCAACCGATAGCACACGAAACAATACAAGTATCAAACGACACTGTGAAACCAAACATAAAACAATTTGTGTATCAACCGATAGCACACGAAACAATACAAGTATCAAACGATACTGTGAAACCAAACATAAAATCCTAGTAACCTGTACCGGTTACAGGACTTGCTGCTCGTGAGGGTTGGCTTGCTGCTTCACCTAAGGTGTTTCGTACTCGTCCTAGGTCGAGAGTATCATCCATGAGATCGATATCTCCTTCGTTGTCTTGGGTGAACTCCGAGTTCTCTGGAGTTGCCGTTCTGTCATCGTTAGGTGTCGCAGGAGACACAACCAAATGTTACGGTTTCCCACTACTTGTGTTACTCGCGACAGGTAATGACCTTGGTTGGTTCTTCCGAACTGTGCTGCACTGTGTCCTAGAGCTCCACGAGTCTCTAGAGCCTATCTTAGTATTCTCACATAAGAATCGGTTTCTCACCAGTGCCAAGAGTATTGGTCTTTGATTTTGTTAACACGATCCGCATAGCGGATAGGTTCTTGACTCTAAAGCGGATCCATCTGGTGGATGAGATCGGAGTGTAAAGGTTTTTGTATTGTAAAAATCATAAAGTAGTAGATAGGAAATAACAGTAGATGGTTGCGTGAAGAGCTAACCTATCTGTGAAAACCTGGCCTTTATATAGACCTCTTCCCGCAACCCTAACCCTGCCCTGATCCTCAAGTGAGCTCAGGTGCGAAATCCATCACCTGACTCTAACAAGTCATGTGCGCAAACATAAAACATCCCATGACCTCTAAGTAACGTCATGTGCCAAAACATAAATCAAACGCTATATAAATAACCAACCACATGACCTACTAACGAGGTCACGCATGAAACATAAACGAGTCTGCCTTGCCGGTAAGCCTTACTGGCCAGCCTAGACTCTTCCCATGATGTCAACCGTATATCATGTGCGAAATGCAATTAACATAAACAAGCCCCATGACCTGCTAACGAGGTCATGTGTGTAAAATCAATTTAAACATAAACGAGCCCCATGACCTGCTGACGAGGTCATCTGCGTGAAAGAATCATAACTTAACTGTATGATGTCCAAGCGACGTCATATGTAAAACCTGTTTCCTCGCCGCCATCACCTGGCTAGTGCTCCTCTAGCCAGATCGTGACAGTTGGACCAAGATACCTGCTATCAAGATAACGGGTAATCTTATTATGTTCCGCATCTAACCTAATTGTTGCCTGATCACCATCCTTGTAGATGCACTTATGAACATATTTGACAGCCTTAATAGAACTACAAACCTCTACATTGATGTGGGCCTTATAGCGAAGTGACAGGTAGGGACTATAAGGGGCTATCCTGTGATTGTCAATAATAGTTGATACATTCTGCCCTTGTCTCCTCATATCAATGGTAAAGGTTTGACCAGTATCACGTCTGCGATAATTTGGATCGCCATCACTATTTATAACTGTTTCCTCCTGAAACTGTCGTAGATAACCTTTTTGGCAAGTTGAGACTATTAATGGATTGAGGTCCTCCATGCAGACAGCTTTACTATTTCCACCAGCCTAGTGAGTATGAACCATTATTGACTGCATGATACTACAGAGTTCCTGACTAATAGCATCATCCATACAGGGAAGTTCAGCACTGATATAGCCATCAATATTGGCTGCTGTCAAGAACAGGAAGTTGGTTTTTAGGAAGACCAGAAGGTGGAGGTGTGGAAGACCATGCTTCTGGTACTCAATTGTCTAGACCCAACCAAGCCAAGTTCCAAAGATCTCCTTGTGCCTGATTTGATCCAGAAGACCACGTACCTTCACATTGAATACACAAGCTACAATATCAGGCCGGTCACCTGCACTCTGATGGAGTAACAGCTCTTGTTAAATCTCTTTCCAGTTTGGATTGGCAGTAAAGGTTATGAACAATGTAGGCTTACCAAAGTGATAGACAATAGCCATGCTGTCCTGATACAGCTGCTGTATAAACCTATCACCACCAACATAACTGGCTAGAAGTACAACCCGCTTGCCTGTCTGTGCAAAGGGGACATCCCCTTCTTCAAGTACATCAGCAAGACTACTGTACATCTCTGCATGAATCTTGTCCTGATGGGAGCGGAGCCAACTAAGCTTATTCTGATTACAAACAGCCCAGGCATCCACAATGAATTGTTGAAATAGGTACTGAGCCCGAAATAGGGTCAATGGTTTATCTGAATGGGTATGTAAGAGAAAGCGATAGAAGATGAGCTGTGAAAGTTGCTCATTCTTCCTGTTCTGGGCCATATTACGCAGAGTCCTGCCCCAATACCAACCTGGCTCCGTATGTGGAAAGAGGAGAACATAGTAGAGAGGAAGGTAGTAGGCATGGTTAGGATTAACAAGAGTGAAAGGATTTTCATCCTCCTCTTCATTACTGCTTCTTCTCGCAAGGACAATATCCTGGAAATCCTCTTGACCATACTCCTCAGGCAGAATCAAGGCAACTTCATCAGCTGTTAGTAGGTTCTCCCTGCACCTATCTGCTCCATGTTCTACCACCAATCTCAGCTGTGGATTGAGGATAATTCTAAAGTTGTCCTCCTGCCCAACAATCTGAGCAAATCTCTCCTGTGCAGTAAGATATAATTGAATCAGAGGGCAGCACTGCTGGAGCATCTCAGTTAGAGAATGGATAAGAGTGGGGTCAAATGAAGGTACCAGGACTGATCGCCTCTGTATGGTATAGGCTGGACCATATAGGTAGATCTGGGAATAGAGAGCATCCTCTGCACTTGCAGGATCAAGGAGTCCCTGCCTATAATACACTACACCATGTATTTGAAAAAGTTGGAATGTTCTTGCCTGCAGGCTTGTCTGCTGGTCCATATTGAACTTGACAGAAGTGAAAGCAAAGAGATTATTCCACCCACAGAGCTCCTTGCAAAATGCTCTTGACTTTGGATCATCAGCAATCATTAGAGCATTAAGAGACTCTGGTAGTGGATGTAATTTCTCAATCAGAGCATCACTATGCTTGCAACATGACTCAAAGCTTGCCTCTCCATCAGGTGATATCTTGGCTAATAACTCTGCCCTCCAATGTAGTGTATTGCACTTATTGCATCTGATATCTAACCTTCCCAAATCGTGGTCCTCCCACCTCCCACTCTGCTCAAGGTATCCTAGCCACCTGTGGACTGGTACAATTACTTCTTTATTATCCTCTTCAGGCTCTGATAAGCATTCATTAGAAACAACCTGTTGTTGCCTTGCTCTTGCCCTTGTCACTCTTTGTACAGTCTGAGAATTAATATAACCTATCAGTATTTACTATATTAAATATGTATAAACAGTAAACAATATTTAAACTTACTAAACATGAATGGCAGGTCTTGTAAATGTTACCCTGTCTGTTTCGATCAAACTCTTGCAAAGGTTTGTTCCTCCTACAGTGAGTACACCTTCTTCTCTCTACTTCTAGCCCATGTACTAATGCTTAGAATTTGTTCAAGATCTGAGTTGCTAATTATCTTACCTCTATGTAGCTCTATCGCTACTTCCTCCTCCAGCACATGGATCCTGCCTTCCAACAAACTACTTCCTGGCAATCCAGCTTCTATGCCTTTAACCTGTTGTGGTAACTCATCCCTATTCTTATCCTCTATAACCATTCCTACCATATGTAGTGATGCCTTTCTTCCATCTACTGACATTAGTTTTTCCCATTACTAAATCTACAAGAAACTGATTTAATATAATATTACTTACTAAGCACTTACTGCATAATAACTGCATACCAACTCCGGCCACACTATATGGGCCCTCCATATTCCTTTCCCTCTCACACATATTACACAACTCTCTTTGTAGTCCTGTATTAATTAATAACTACAATTATTGATGAACATTCTAGTTGAATTCAAAGTACCATACCTTCTCCATTTTGAGCCACTGAAGCTTGTTCTACTATGCTGAGAGCGGCTACTTCATGTCGCATCTGCTGTCTCTGATTCTGCTGTTTTACCTATTACCACAGAGATGTAATAATATTGGAATTGCTTAGTCACAAGATTACTCTCTGGGTGGTCATTCCTACCAAACATTGACGACATGTCTTTTTCCACACCTCCCCACTATTGGTATCAAAATCATTAAACAATTTTAAAACCTTGCATCGCCTACAACGCCTCTCCATTATGTTAAGATTGTATATCAACTGTACAGTAAAGAAGAGATGAGGAAAGTTGTAGTACTAATTCAGATATGAGGTTGGTAGATGAATTTTATGGTTTTTGGTATGAGATAATCTTTGTAGATAGTTTTGAAGACAAGAGAGGGTTGAGCTGCTTCTTATATATCAAAGATAAATTTTAAGGACTTGGTGGCCTGAGCCAAGCAACATACTCTCAAGGCTTGGCAATACCAGTGTAATCACTTACCATAGTGTACTACAAGTTTTCTGATAATGCTGAATTATTTTCTGATAATACTGAATTATATGGAAACTGTAAACAAATAATTCTCTTTTAGTCGATATA
The DNA here is from genome assembly GCA_003182015.1 of Tuber magnatum. Classification (NCBI taxonomy): domain Eukaryota; kingdom Fungi; phylum Ascomycota; class Pezizomycetes; order Pezizales; family Tuberaceae; genus Tuber; species Tuber magnatum. The sequence goes on from PYWC01000057.1 coordinate 822,429, forward strand.
GTAGTATTCTATTTTTATTGATAAGATAGCTGCCCCTTTGAGATATTAGTACCTGTTCTTATATACTCTTAAATACTATTTTGTTCTTCCCTACCAGCTTGTGTGCTGTCCACCATACTAAAGATACCTTACTGTTAGAAGAAGGAGGATTGGCCTAACCACTAAGAGGTATGGCTGAATAGTTGTATGATGGCTGAGCATTGATAGTGGCTGTGCTTCTGAACATAATCAGATAACCTCTATGTATTCTGATAAGATCCGCACTTTGTTATCTGATAAGATGTGTTTACTTAGTCATCCTAGCTTAGTACATATTAGATAGTATCTTGCCCCGGTCGGATTGAGGAACGATCCCATAATCGTACTCGCGATCGGTAGGTGCGTGTAGTAACTTACCCTAAGTCTTACAAATATGACGCCACATCTTCAACCGGGTAACCCCCACGGTTAACAAGCTCCTTCTTTCCAAACACCCCTCATCCACCCTCACCCCACCGCCGCCAATTCATCCTGCACGACTCAATTGCGTATCCAATGGCCCGTAACCTATCCATTTACCGTCCCGGAGCCTCTTCAACAGCGTGGGTCTGTTCCAACTGCCGCCTCCGCCCAATACGCAGCTCCCGTCACTTTTCCATAAAACCCGACCTCCAACCTCCACCCACGGCCCCCAAACCTTCAATAAACCTCAAGTCAATTCGCGAGTTCCCGGAGTACTATCGCCAGAACTGTCTCAAACGGAATTACCCCTCGCTTGCGGATGCGCCCGAGCGGATAATTGCTCTTTATGAGGAGTGGACGGGACTGCAGAAGGGGTTGAGGGGGGATAGAGAACGCCAGAATACGCTTTCGGCGCAATTGCGTTCTAGGAATCCGCTCACGCATGGCCCGCACGGCGGAGGAGATAAAACGGAGGTTGTCGCTGAGGGGCAGGAAGCAAAGGAAAGCTTATTGGCCGAGGCCAAGGATATAAAGGCTAAAATCTCGGAGGTGGAAGCGAGGGAGAAGGTTTTGGAGGACGAGATGAAGAATCTCGCTATCCAATTGCCCAACTGGACGCACAAAGAGTCCCCGATCGGGACCGAGCCGAAACTCCTCGGGTATATTAATTCTGAACTTGCCCCCTCATCACAGCGAACCGCTCCTCGGGCTTCGCATACCCAGATTGGTGCAGAGTTGGGTTTGTTGGATTTTTCGGCTGCGGGGAGGGTTTCCGGGTGGGGGTGGTATTACCTGCTTAATGAGGCAGTGCTCTTGGAGCAGGCACTGATCAACCATGCACTTTCGTTGGCAATGAAGAGGGGGTGGAGGTTGGTTGCTCCTCCGAATATTGTATATTCGCATATGGCCGCGGCATGCGGGTTCTGTCCGAGAGATAAGCATGGTGAACAGCAGATATACACACTTGGCGAAGCGGAGGGGAAAATCCAACACTGCCTTGCGGGGACGGCCGAAATCCCATTAGCTGGGATGTACGCAAACAAGACCTTTGCAGAAGACCAACTCCCAGTGAAGTTGGTTGGAGTCGGAAGAGCCTATAGGGCGGAAGCGGGAGCACGAGGAGCAGATACCAAAGGTCTCTTCCGAGTCCATGAATTTACAAAAGTAGAACTATTCGCCTGGGGGCCACCTGGACAAGAAGAATTCTCCCTCCCCAAGGACGAACCTACCGCCATCACAGTAGCTGCAGGAGACCCTAGACCTACCCCCACTGCCAATTCTGTGGAGGAAACCTCGCCCATCGTGGAACCCACCAACAAAACCACAACCTCCGCTTCCCTGTTTGACGAAATGCTCGACCTCCAAAAATCAATAATCTCCTCTCTCGGTCTCCACGCGCGCATTTTGGAAATGCCAACGACAGACCTGGGCTCCTCCGCTAGCCGCAAGATTGACATCGAAGCCTACATGCCCTCGCGCGAAGCCAAGGACCCCTGGGGCGAAATTAGCAGTCTGAGCAACTGCACCGATTACCAGAGTCGTCGGCTGAACACCCGTGTCAAGATGGCCAGGAAGGGTGCTCCCGGTGGAGTCAAGTCTGAGTTCCCGTGGACACTGAATGGGACGGCGGTCGCAGTGCCTAGGGTTCTTATGACAATTTTGGAGAACGGGTGGTCAGAGGAGAGGGATGGGGTTGTTGTGCCGGAGGTTTTGAGGGGGTATATGGGTGGATTGGAGTTTATTGGGAGGAAGAAGTAGGTGGTGAGCAAAGGGGGGGTTGGATGGGGAGAAGGGAATTGTACTGTGGCATCTCTCTCTTTTTCCTTTCTTTTCTTTTCGCTTCGCTATTCCCTTTTACGGTTGGGTTAGGCTTGGGGGAGTTGCCTTGATTACTCTGCGGGGTGGGACATCAGGGGGCCCAGGTGTCATGTCGATAGATATAAGCTTAGTTAGATCAGTACCACTCCCGGGGTATTCACTTTCTCCAATTTTCTCATTTCCTCAGTTTAAAGTCACAGCTCTAACGCCGCCATAGATTCCTTTTCAAACGACCCAAAGAGAGTCCTCCCCCAAGGTGTCATGACCATCGCCAGACTCAGCACTCTCCCCTCAATAAGAAGAATAACGTCATCTCGCTCGCACCGTTCAATAACAATATCGTATGATACTCATGGATCCTAGAAACCACCCACACGGCCGATCATCCCGGGCGACGGTAGCCAGCGGGCCCGGAACTTTCCATGCCGCATTCAGCCTGTATTGGTCATAGCTGATCACTCGTTCTTCAGTTCCTGCTACCCTCTCTAGTTGTAAAGCACAATGACTTGCTTGAACTTGTGTCGTCGTGAGTCGGGGGCGATGCGGTGCTCCTGTACTTTGCATCCATCGATGCAGGGCCCCCACCACAAATCCCGTCCCATCACACTCGGCCAAAGCTACCACCACATTGTTGACATTCCACGGCGATGATCATTCATTTCGCATGGATGGGCACCCCTCGTTTGATCCGTGGCTGATACTTTCGAGGTCCCCTCTCGAGGATGTAACTTGTCTGCTGTTGCGGTGCGCTGTGTTCGGTGGTGTATAGTACCAGTTGTGTTACGTCGTCATCCAGCCCCCAAACAGAAATTTCCCCTTCACATTCTGACTGGATAAATGTTCGCTCTTGTGGTGGTGCCGTAGGCACCGAGGTCAGCGCCACTACGCGAATAACGAATGACGGTTGCCACGGTGGAATTAGTAGCACTGGAGGTTAAACCCCATTCACGTTATGGTCACTTATTAAGGTACGAATACACACCACGGGTCGTGAAGGGGTAAGAAGAAAAAAACACCACCATTTCTCCCATATGGTAGAATCAAATTTGTATACAACTGGGGACGCGTGCTCTAGTTCTGGCAACCAAACCAGCGGAGGGAAGAAAAGCCCGTCTCTGTCGATCCGAGGACGGAAAGAATGGCCGAGTAAACAATACTGTAAATACAATACGACAAAGTTCCACACCGCGAAAGAGCGAACCGGAATGTTAATGGAGATTTAACTCCGACGCCGGACGTCAGCCCACCGCTACCGTGCCCATTTTTCGACATGGCATATCCGAAGGGAAGGGTATGAACGAACCGGTTTACCGCCCGTGAAAGCAAGGCTTGTCCATAGCACGACGGATCACCTCACCGCTGGGGTAGTGGTGCGGTGCAGGGCTTGAGTGGTCTGTACCGCACACGTCCAACAGTTTTCTTTGTGAGGTATGATATCACGGATGACTCCCAACTTGGACCTTTTCCATATCGTGCTTCGCTGTGCAAATTCGAAGGGGGCGGTATGGCGTCGTATCGTATGACATACCAGTTATTGCTGGAGTGGACCGGGAAGGAACCTTCCATAGCAACTCGTCATGGGGAATCACTCGGGTTGTTGACTGGACTGCTGTATCAACTAACTTGTGGCCGTAACGGCGGACTCGAAAGCGGACCTGGGGATTGTGGTGACTGGAGGAAGGGTTTTGAAAATGGGTTGTTGTTTGAAATTATGAGGTGCACAAAGTCCTTTTCTGTGTCTGATATCGTACTAGAGAAGAAGAAAAGAAAAAAAAACTCATCGGCGTGGATGTCTCAGGATTAGTATCATAAATGTTTTTACCGATTTGTTTCTGGTTTGTTTTGCTTTGCTCAGATACTTGACTGACTGACTGACTGGGGTTCCCCCTTCTCCTTTTTCCCCTCATTAGCAGGAGCGCCGCACAGTATAGTACGACACAGTAACTCCTGCCGTACGTATGTCCGCTATGTGATCCCTTGCTTGAGGGTTTTGGCTCCGTTCCCGTGAGTGGTCTGTGCCTGTTTTATGTTTTCATTCGTGCCATGCACGACGTCTTGATCTGTCTGGGCTCTGGAAGTGGGAATGGCGGGATGTGGTTGGTGTCGTGTGTTCTTTATTTCGTCTATTTTTTTTTTTTCCTCTCGGTGTCCCGTTCAGGCGAACGCTTACTTATAGCCGTGTATGATGGTCAAGTCTGCGTTTTATAGTATAGCAAGCGTAAATCGACGAATGCCTATGAGCAAGAATCGCTCGGGCACAATCTCTCCAATTCGATCCTTGGCGTCCAATGGTATAGTAATATAAAAGAGGATATCCCAAACGTCATATCTCATCAAGTTATTCCTAGCCGACAAAAAAGGAGAGCCCCAATCTCCGGACAAACCTCCCCCTCACATCTTCCTGGGCACAAACTTGAGCGGACAAGGCCCCAACTTTACAGAGAAGTAATCCCTCCACTCGTCCCTGAACACCCTATCATCGTAAGATTCGCCAAGCTGGACTTCAAACCTCTGGATAACCCTCGCCGTGGCAGTCCGCATTTCGTTCATTGCGAGAGGGCGGCCAATACATGAATGTGCTCCACTGTTGTATCCCTCATTAGGTATTAGAACATACAAATGTTGGGGACGACATACTATCCAAAAGCGATAAAAGCTCTTTTATCTTTAACCAACTCCGGCATTTCGGGTGTCCACCTTTCTGGCAAGAATTCATCGGGTCGGGGAAAGTATCTTGCATCTGGCTGGTTGTTAGACCCGGAGTATCTTTCAGTTGAATGGAAGGAAGGAGGACTAACCAGACATCATAGTCATTTGGGGAATTCGAACCTCTACGTTTCCAGGAACAAACGTGCCTGCGATGGTATACCCGCTTGGCGGAGTAGTAGCTTGAGGGCCCGACGGCACAGCCGGCCACATACGCAGGGATTCTTGCACTGCGCCATTAAGGAGTGGAAGGGCTGCTGTGGTTGCACATGTGGGAGTTTCGCCGTTAGGGAAGGCTTCCATAATTTCCTTGTAGAGTTTCTGCTGCTTCTCCGGGTGCATGGAAAGAAGTCTGAATAGACACGTTAGAGTTACGGATGTTGTGTCTAGCGGACGTTTTAGTAGGTTTGAACCCATGGGTGGGTGGCAATTTGGGAAGCAGTAGTTGACGAACCTGAGCCTGCCACCATCAACATCTGGGCGTTTACCAGAAGCTGGGACTGAGTGAACTTCACACCGCTTTCCTGGTTTCCGCTGAGGAGGTGAGTAAATATGTCTGGATGAGATTTTCCCATTTTTTGTCGGGCCCCGAGCATCCTCTCTCCCATCTTGCTGAACTCTTTGCTTTCAGCATCTTGCGGAATATAGGCCCCGATTTCACCTGTTATATTTGGTCAGCCGGAGTAGGGAGCCCATGGATTGGGGGACCAACATAAATTTCTTAACGAAGTCAGGACCTAACGGGGCTAGTCAAACACCTTTCCAGCAGTCTCTCTTTTGGGACATGGAGGTTTAAATCTCACAGTGGAAGCACGCATCCAGCCATGCAAAAAATTCATATATGAGGGATTGCCAGCTCCGCTCTGCATCGATTCTTCCGGCTTCTGGCCGAATCCAAGATCTGCCATACTGCCCAGCTGTCAGCCGGATGCCCAAAGTATCATATAGCGATCATAGTGACCAGGAACCTACATATCAAAAGCCATATTGTCATAAATATTCACAGAGTTAGTCTCTTTTCCGTTGAGCTTTTCGAGAATCGAAATCATCTTATCTATATGATATTCTACCCGGGGGCTGTAGCTGGCAACTGTCTGACTGGCAAAACCCTTGTCCCTACATATCAATCAAAATCAGTAAAAAGGTTCCAAAATTTCAATACCCTGGGTGCAAACCAAATGCGTCTCCATGAAGCATGTATGGCTTTGTTTCTCTGGCTAACCAAATGCCTTTCTCCTATAAAGTTTGCAAATTCATAGAAGGGACCTCTAGCTGTAGGCTGGGTCCTCCCCCAGATAATCTCTACCGCTTCGACATTGTTAATGGCGAGTTCATTGGGCCCGGTTCGTATAAAGTCTCCGTATTTCCGACATAGATCCCGCACCACTGGGCCATTCCTGCCATTGTAATTGATCCAGGCTTCATACAGCTTTGATAAGCGCGCAATCTTACCACCTGGGAACTTTCTGAGAGGGTGGAAGTATAGACGGTGTACGACCGTGAAAAATGTCAAGCTTGTGAGATAGCTAATGTTGATTAAGGATATGTGCATAAGAAAGTGCAAAAGAATATTAATCCCCGCTCTCTTCAGTGCAAGAGCTAAGAGGTTATTCGCAATGGTATAGAAGAGGATAGATTTCGTTGTCGAGACTTCGGGAATGGGGGAGAGCAATTGCTGGGTAAGAAATGCAGCACAGGCTGCAATCGTCGCTTGGCAGTGGGGATCCAGAAGAGACATGCCGATAATAGGAACTGGGAACCCTGGGATGAAATCAGACGAGACCTTAACTATCCCACCCCCGGGACGGACATGAGCTTATATACCGCAGTTCTACCGACGCCTCAACCCTTTCAGACCCTGTCGAAAATACCAGTGGCCAATTCAATTCGAGTGTCGACACCACCCATCCGTCGGTATTTTTTTTGAACCCGTCTTGGTTTTCCGCAACGAACCCCGCTCATAGTTCATGTGTGAGAGAGTTCCTTCGCAAAGTGCGGTGCCACAGGGCCCCACATTTACCGGTAATATGACTGGCCTACTCTCCTCTTCCCGTCAATAAGTGTCACTATTTAGTTTTTGCTAGAGGCATTCTGCCCCAGAGTTAAGAAACCTTGACTCAAGGTTCTCAAACAAACCCCAAGCTGAATACAGTTACAAGCACCAGGCAAGATGTTTTCGTACAAGGGTTGCCAAGTAAATCTGAGGGGGGTGGTCAGCAGAGTAAAAACACCGAACAGCAACACATTGTGGTGTCATGACCTTAGAAACGCCAATAGTGTATCACTAGTAGAAAAGCTTAATTTTTTTTAGAAAATAATCAAGGCGCTCCCCCAAACAGTATGTATAAATAATAGAGTATTCTTTCAAATTAGAACAAAGTCAAAAAGCGGAGTTGAGATAGAAGACGGTACCTCCTTTACTGCTTATTCGAGTACTTCTTCAAATTCTAATAGCTCCAAAACTCTTTCTCCTGCTCCCATTATTGCTCCATATCCTACCATTATCTCATCCTCCCTGCACTCTAAAATTTGTGGTTTGTGCAACCATGCTGAGTGGACCTTTCATTGTACTGCTCAAGAAGTAGGAGTTGGTATCAGTGCTGTATTTTCTATATGCAGAGCTCTGGTAACTTTAAGGAAAATTAAAACAGGCCACTCCAAGGTCCTCACAACACCATCTGGAAGAGGCTAGTAGACTTTGCTACAATTTCTCTTTGAAGAATCACTATCTTCTATTTACAGAGGTGGTGAAGCTGGCTGGTATCACTGCTAATATGCAGACTCTATATACTGTACTTGCTATTGAGGGTTACCCTGACAGATTGCTCATTCCCATCCATATTTATTACTAAAAGCTAAAGAAAAACAGCTTGACTGGGCTCAGCACTATGTGGACTAGACCTGCACTGACTGGTATAAGGTCAGTATTTTTTTTCTTATTCTTTTTCTCTTCATAGTATGAAACTAATAGTAAGAAAATGTAAAATATTTAGGTTATTTGGAGCAATGAATCTGCCTTTAATATTGGTAGTTTCTTCTTTAATAATTGGGTTTGGGTTACTAGATAGACAGGAGAGAAAGACATAAAGAATTACTTTATTTTAAAATTCAAAATGTTGAATACAATTATAGTATGAGCTTGCTTCAAAGAATATGAGAAAGGTCTACTTATTTTTTGGGATAAAGAGTGGGGGAAACTATTAAAGCTGTTTTTTTACTACTTATATAGTTTCTAAGTTCTACTAGTTCTGTTAGAAGTAATCTTGACTACACTTAGACTATACCTACTTATAGTTCCTGGACAAAAGTGTTTGTAAAAGTGTGAAACATCTGACTAGGAATATTCACAAATACTTTTGCCTAGAGAATGTATAGCAGGATAATGCTAGCCCTCATCAGGCCATTCATACACAAAATGATTTCTATAAACTTAGTATATGAGAGTATTTTATTGATTGGCCTTCCTGATCACTGGACTGCAGTTCAATAGAAAATATTTAGCAAACTATTGAAGACCAGATCTACAAATATAATTCTTTTCCTACAAAAAATAAGTTTCTTTGTCATGCAATTACAGAAGAGTGGGATACTATTTCACTAGAAGAACTTGAGTCTTTAGTAGACTCAGTTTCTACTCATTTGTGTGAGATACAGAAAATTAGAATTCTAATCCATAATTTATTACTACCCTGTAGCTATCTACTTTCCAGATTTGGCTGGCTAATAGTAGCCATTCAGGCTATTAAAATACTCACTCTACTTTGTTTTTACCTATACCTATTAGGTAAAAATACAGGAAATATCCTTAATAAAACTATTTTGCTAACTATCTGCTTCCTAGATTTGACTGACAAATAAAGACCATTCTGGTGCATTGAGATACTTGCTTGCATATTTTTTCTTTTTTATCGATTTTTTTCTTGTATATTTTAATATTCTTACATGATTGCTTTCACTTGTACTGCTTCATTCAATATTCTCCTGTTTTTCTAAGCAATAAACTTAGGTCCTATTTGGCTGTGATCATTCCATTCTATTTTCTTATACAAATGACTATTACCTTTTATTTTCAAGGTCACAAATGGAATGGAGTGTTTGGCAACCACTATCATGTCTATTTCATTTAAAAATAGCCATAATAAAATAATTACCCTATACCAGTAGTATTCAAATTTTAGATTATCCATATAGTAAAAATGAAAAGGAAATAGAATAAATTCTTTTTTAATTTGAAATGTGAATTTTATATTTTATATTAATATTATCTAGACATTCTCTTAACATATTCGACATCCTATTTGCATTGTTTCCAAACCTCAAACTTTTCCTTCTTAAGTAATAATTCAATAGCAACTTATAACAATATTGATGAATTCAATAAAGCTATAATACAATAATGAATTCAGGATACAACTATTTCAGCAATCTATATTCACTTCTTTCATTCCCCACAATATGTTTATTTATCAGTCCATACCAGAAAGTGATATACTGAAGAGATCCTACATGTACATCCACAGCATAGCATAAAACTTATATGAATTTCTATTACAACCTTCTTTGATTTTAGTGACTGGATTCTTGAACAAGGACTGGTGGCATCAACCTATTATATAATTATTGAGAAACAGCTTATTATGATATTTTTGTAGACTGTGGGCCATGGTACAACAAATCAAGAGGTTTAGGAACAGTTTCAATATAGTGAAGATACTATATTATAGAGGATATTAATTGAATATCAATTCTATTGTTAAAGTTTAAATCCTAATATTATATCTGTTTAGCTACTTCCATTTAGTATTAATGGTACTATTACTACTTTATAAGATATTGGTTTGACTTCCACTTAATAATATTCCTGCTTGTATTTGTAAGAACTGGAACAAATATCTTACTTTAACTATGTCCATGGACCTATTGATGGAATCTATATTGTGGCCCATGTTGCAGGTAATTAACAAAAAGTCTATCAGAACAGAAAGGCAACTATCTTTTAAAATGTCCTGGCTGGATGCACTCTTGCTATGTACTTCTTTTATATTTGTTCAAGATAGAAGTATTTAATATATAATGCATGAGTTCATGAGAATGCAAAGCTTCATGGGTCCTCTTGTAAAGAAAAAACTATGTATCTTGCTGATGCTGGATATGGACTTTAAACACGACTACTTACACCATTTTGAATTGTTCATTACCAGTTTTAGGAACAAAATCTTATATGACTATGACTTTAGATAAAGGAAGAACTATTTAATCTATAATATACTCAATTATGAAATATTATTGAGTAGCTATTTAGTCTTTTATGCTACTGGTTTTATATTCTTAATACTACTCTTGAATTTGATCTCCATATTCAAGCTGAAATCATACTTATTTGTGTATTGTACAACTTCATTTGGCATTGGGCAAATAGTGAAGAAGACAAAATTTATTATCCTTTAGATTTTCAAGTAGAAGAGCAAGTTAGAGATAAGCAAGAAGGTATAATCATGTTATGAGAAGAGAAAAGAATATTGAGACAAGTAGATGATATTAGAGATTATATAGCTAGTTGGGACAGACAGACAACCAAGATGTGGATAGACTATAATTAGTATCTGAATAGAACTATAAGAAACCAGTTTGTACTTAGTGTAAATTATGATAAATGCAAGGCAATTTGATTTCTCAATCATATTTCTTTATCTTTTCTGCTGTTCAAATCCAAAAACACTTCAGCTTTGATTGAATTTTCAAAAAGTTAATATCTGATGAAATATCCTAAGTTGTCCAACTAGTTTTGCCCTTATAATTTTCTTGAATCTTCACCACTGCCTGCTATACAGTGGTACAGCAACCCTTTTTTCAACTGCACTGACAAGGCAAGTAGAGACTGATTTAGACACTTGCCAAACACACTCCAAATAGGGTATTATTATAGGATTATCTATTTTTTGCTTTTTGCTAATATGAGGACTACTTCTAGTATTATCATAGTCAGAATTGAGTTGTGAACTTTTGGGGGGAGGTCGATTGAAAGACATAAGACTGAGATTGATTGAGGTCAGGATAGATAGTGTACTGACTGGTTCCTTGCATACTGTGGAAAATCTTATTTAGTTTAGTTGTATTCACTAGATGTTTATTGCAAAACTCTCTTATTGTAAGCTAGTTTTGGATTTCAGATTCACAAACCTCAGGTGGTATCATGATTGCTCCTGTAACTTGATCAATTCCAAAGCCACTTATACCCTTCAACCTTATTCATATCTTCTATTTTTGCTTTAATGTTTCTAGTTTGCCTTGATACTTTTCCCCTGTCAAAGCTATACCACTTCTAGCAATAACTTGTACTGCCTCTGCAACTATATTCCAGACCTCTATTTGAAACCATTATCTGATCACTTGCCAGATCTTATTGAGTTGATCAGCTCTCTCAACAATACAATAGTCATTGCTCCTAACCACTCTACCACTGATTTTCTACAGGGTTTGTTAGGTTTTGATTGCCTTTTTCTAAAAGATGATGGTATCTTCATAGTACTGACAGTCTAGCTACAATTTAGCTTTTGAAAATGGTCTCTTTTTTATAAATTTGTATAATTATAGGTACCTGATTAACAGAGGTTGAGGGCAAATCTTTCTTATCTTTAAGCTGCTAGAAAGTTGTATTCATATAGCTTATAAAAATATCAGAGAGAGGCTGGAATGAGTTTTGAATACCAGAATTAGGTGCAATTCTTTTATCAAATGTTTCAGTATTATTAATTTAACATTAGTGCCTGTGCTGTCTTGCTTAATATTTTTGAATATCATATATAGATAAGTTTGAAGGATCTAGGTCTGACATTGTAGATAGTAAAGAACATTTACTGGTTATGAGTTTGCTGGAAGGTGCATTGGAGTAGTAGGTTTGGTGTACAAGAGATCATAATTTCTGATATATTAATACTAGAACTGAGTATGACAAACATCTATATAGCATAAGGGCAAATTTGGTATAGATGAGATAGAGTATATCTATTATAATAAAATATATAATAACTAGATAAAATAGGGTTTCTATTTACAAAATATAGGAAATGGAAGGCAATCATTTCTGTAAAACAAACCATTATGAAATGAAATAGTTGCTTAAGGTTCTGTTTTTGCTGAACAGGATCTTAATATCATAGGACCTGTTTGGATATAACCATTTGCTTCTATTCTGAAGGTACCAAGACAACCATTTCTCCAGATAAAATTATCTATAAATGGAATAGTTGATCTGCCTATGGTTTCTGCCAAACAGGCTCTGAAACATCCTGGCTATTCTGACCTTGTACAAAAATATCATACCTGATACTTGAACTTCTCCTAGGAATGCACAGTATTATGATATTTACAGTAACTTATAGTACTTGAGCATGGTACTAGTAATATTAAAAATTATCACATAGTTGATTGGCTACCCCCCCTTCAGGGCACTGCAATCACTTTCTTAAGAACTAAGAAATGTTTTAAACTACCTGATAGTAAGGAATATCTATAGCTAGAGCAGGTAAACAATTATCTAGGCTTATTAATAGTATATTAATTTGCTAAGAATTGCCCTTAATATAGGTTAATTACTTTGCAAAGATTCGTTAACTGCTTGTAACGGGGGCACCCCTAGGAAGATGGATCCCAAGGTTGCGACCGCACCAAACAACTTCAAACTTATCGCCAAAAGTTCACACAGATGTAAGAGTAAAGTAGACGGTAAAACTTAATATC
>PYWC01000057.1:851888-881712 GCA_003182015.1 Tuber magnatum
ATGGAAATAGCAGACTTCGACAGACAGTATTCTTAAATATACTTGGTTGAATGGTTACTTCTTTGATCTCCTATTACACCCCGTTCGAAGCCTCCTTTAGCAAGCAGCACTCACTTAGTGTTGAACAAAAAGCCATCTGCTCCTATCGTACTGCTACGTGACTAGGGCCTGGCCTGAACACGTTACAGTACCCCTGAAAAGATAGATCCCAAGATTACAACTGTACTGAACAACTTCAAACTTATAGCCAAAAGTTCACACAAATGTAAGAGTAAAGTAAATGGTAAAACTTAATATCGTTAAGCCTGACACTTCCCTCTATTAAGATCTTGAGAGAATTGATTGTCAGAGTAGGAGAGTTCTCGCATAGATTTTCAAGTAGTTTTATCTTATGCCAAAAACTTCCCCACCAGTTTACTCCAACTATTTGAGCACACCCTTCTCTACTAAGAGTAGTCCATCACATCTCCTGGCACACCTTTCAGACATGCATGTATCAACACACTCTAGTTAGCATTCACCTCATGCAGTTATCGTTTCTATGATACATCTCTATTTTGCCCACCGGAGTGAAAACTTCTTCATATTGGTGTCTTGCCAGTGGCTAACAGTCAAGACACCTAATGAACAGGACTATCTATAACACCCTTTCTATATGCATTGATCCCTACATGATCCCAGAAGCTACCATGAGCGGTTTATCTATCTACTATTTACAACTCGCAGACTTCTGACATCTTCCACATGATATCGTGGTCGTGTTGTGCTCCAATGGGCACTACCCATAACCACTATCTTGGATCTATCTTTCCTGCAGTAGGAATCATGCTTTTAGTGCCTCTACACTTCTCTTACAGAGCCTATGGCATTGGAGACATGTTCAGGTTTGATGGGTGTAAAACTGTCCCAGTTGCCCCAGCACCACCTGCAACTACCTTCAAGACCCCCACAGTTAACTCCTGTTAAGTCTGTCAGTTTTGGTCTATTTTACTCTGAACAACTTGGAGGAGGTACTCCATCTTCCATCCTATGCCCTCTTATATATCCTGCAAACAGCTTACAGTCGACCAGACAGCAGTGACACATACAGTGTTGTAAGGTGGTTTATAAAGATTTTCTTTTGCTAGACTGTGTACAGCTACACAACCACTTACCCATGATATTAAGGCCTCAAGGCGGGGCTGGAGGGATATGATGGAAATAATGTCTCCAATTTACAGCTTCTTTGAAGCTGCATAGCTCGCCCAATAGCATCTCCCAGAATCCCAGATTCCAGTATTATACCTGGCTTCCTGTAACAAACATTCTGGTCATTTCTCCCGAACTCCTCAAGCAACTTTATAGTTCCAGGTAGGGTAACTCAGGTTCTTTGACAGGGTAACCCAAGTTCCAAGGGAGGGTAACTGTGATCCCTGAGTAGGGTAACCTACTCTGGAGGTCAGGGTAACTTTACCCTATTACCCTGTCTATTCCTATAGCAGAGATAAACTTCTCTGCCTTTCACCCCTCCAGTTACCCAGCCACACTGAGTAACTTGTCCTTGGCGAATCCCTGAGTATGCTAACACCTCCCAAGGGTGTATATTTTACTGTTTGTAATAGAACCCAGACTATCAGGCTTCCATGGGTCAAGCTGTTGCTTGCTCTCCTGTTCCTACTAGTCTGCCTCAGAGCCCCCTGCATGGGTGTAGGTTCAGTCTGCCATAGCTCATGTATGCTGAATCGTTATACATGTACTATTGCAAATGTTTTACTAACCCTCTTGCTTAATTATTTGATAGATTCAATTATGATTAGAGTTGAAAATATCCTTAGAGACATATCTAAAAATGGTTATCAGGAAAGTACTTTCTGCAAATGTATTTTTAATGGATATTGTTCTTACAATATAAGGAGGGGGCTGTGTACAAGCCCTTGATAAGCACTAGTGTATGTACTTGGAATTGGTATAGACTGAAGAAGGTACAACTGTCACTGAGTTAAATGCGTGCAGACATAAGTGCTAGGGCTAAGCCTATTGAGTGTGGAAGTGCTTTGGAAAACCTGTATTTCTTTTGTTAGCATGCGATTTTGTGAAAATAAAAGGAGGAGCATATAAGTTAGAGCTAATAGAAGTAGATAGTTAATGAACAAAGATGTAAAGGAAAGGTATAATGCAAGATTATAGAATTAGCTTGCTTCGAATTTGATATCACGTGAATGCTTAATAATTAGTTTCCCATTAATTTCTCCAGCTGCCACTACTCGGATAGGAAGGTCCCCAATCTGCATGTCTCACCAGTCCATGGGATAAGAAAGATCGGTATCACATTTAGGCTCGTGCATTTTTGACAGCCATAACACCCCATAAAAATACACAACCCTCGTATAGCACACCATATCGTAGCTATATCCTTCACACCAAACTCTAACCATACTCTGTACCATACCCCAACCTTAACGACCGAAAAGAAAAGAAACATATCATATGATACTCAAGGCCAGCTCAACCAGCCCGAAGTCGCTAATGCCCCCCAAAAAAGGAGGAAAAAATGGGGGGGCATAATTAAACCCACATCCTTATTCAAACCTTAACGACCTCCGTCCTCCCAGTAACACCCTCCCCTCTCGAGCTATCACCCACAAAAATCTCATAAGCCCCGATGTTCCCCTCCTTGTCAAGCGGAATCCTCCAATTCCCCCTCTTTTCATCCCAATAACTCAGGTCCCGCCTCGTGATATCAAACCCGACATCCACCGTCTCGCCCGGCCCAACACCAGCTTTCTCAAATCCTCTTAGAGAGCGTACGGGAAAGTCTACGCCTGTGCCGTTGGGGTAGCTAATGTATAATTGCGGGACAGCCTTGCCCGGAATGCTGCCGGTGTTCTTAACTGACACAGTAACATGAAAGATTGTGTCAAAGAGCGCAGGATGGCCGCCCTGTGCGCCCCCGGCGGGTGAAGGTTCGTGTGGAGTTGTGGAGTATCCGGATGGGTATGGATATGGTTTTGACGATTCCATGATGTTTGTGTCGTCGAGGTATGGGTAGATGTACTTCTGCAAGCGTCTTATGCCCGGTGGGAAACCGAGCTCTGGGGAGGGAGGAATGGTGGAGTTTAGTTCTGGTGCGGGGACGCCGGCCGGCCGGGCTGGCGGGAATTCGGTTGGAGCGCGGGTTTGAGTGATTACCATGTTAGAGAATTCAAAGGTGGTATAGGAAAGTCCGAAGCCGAATTCGAAGCGGGGGGTTATCCCTTTCCTATCGAAGTGGCGGTAGTCGATGTAAAGGCCTTCGGAGAAGTCCTGTTGTGGGACAGACCCGCCAGGTTGCATCATGATGGGTGCCGCGGGGCCATAATCTGCTAGTGACTTTCCTATTGTGTAAGGAAGTCTGCCACTGGGATTGATGTCTCCATAGAGCACATCGAGTAACGCTGTGCCACTCTCTTGGCCAGGAAGATGTGCCATTAAAACAGCAGTGACGTTCTTATGTTCAATCCAGGCCTATTTCTTATTAGTAGATGCCCAAAGAGCAGTCTATTTAGGGATCTTACCTCCATGTCAACAGGGCCTACGGAATGAATGATGACAATGGTGTTGCTACATCTTTCGGCAACAGAGAGGATCAATTTATCACCTCCATGCCACAGTTTCAGATCAACCCTATCTCCTAACACGCCCTCGGCAGATGTATATCCCTCCCCAGAATCGCTGCTCACAAATACCAGGCAGGTTGCGTTTGGCGTCTTTTCAGCTGTGACATTAATTCTACCGTAGTGGTAATCATCCAAAACATACTCAACCATTGTTCTATCAGCCAATACTTTTGCTTGGATGGCTTCAAGAGGCGTGACCAAGTATGTGTATTCAGCAGTTCCAGAGCCCCAGCCTTGTCCTAAAGTTCCATTGTTGCAACTTCTATCGGGACAGCTATTAGGGCCCAGGATATTTGGACCAGCATCGCTTCCAAATATCATGATGGATTTCTTCGCTTCTTTGCCGGATTTGAGCGGTAGAGTTCCATTGATGTTCTTTAGGAGTGTAATGCTTTCGGCAGCAATTGCCCTTGCAACTTCGTGATGGTCATCTCTAACATCCGCATAAAAGTTCTGCAAGCTGTGTCCCGCAGAAGGACCTGCACCGATATAAGTTGACCCAACGGAGGTTCTGAACCAACTGGAAAAGTTGGGACGGGGGTAGGACGCATCATCCTGCCCGAGTTGGTACCAACTATATATAGAGCACGGGATAAGCCTTGAGACCCTACATGATTAAGGGGGAACTCACCTTGCCACGATTCGTAGGACCATATCATCCAATCTACCAATGGGCACACTGCCATTCAACACAGCCCGAGTGAGCTGCGGACCCAGGAGTGAGTTTCCATCGGCCCACAAGAGCCCATCTCCAGGCATAGTCATGTCCCTATCTTGATATTAGTGTCCGAACTCCAGGATCCCTTTTAGTCTGCTGCTTACATTCCGGAAAGAACGCTGGCAACCCCGCTTCTTTGGGCAAGCCCTGAAACCTGTTAGAAAGGATGCAAATGCATTTCAGGGTGGCACATACAATCACTCATCACAAACCCCTGGAATCCCAATTCGTCCTTAAGTACCCCGTTCAAGAGGTGGCTATTTTGGCAGGCATTCGAATTGTTAATCTGAGGCAAAGGATTAGTGTTTTCCCACTTTTGGGGGGGTAGTTATACGCTGTACTCACTTGATTGTAGCCGCACATGATACTCCCCACTCCCATACGAACGGTATCCATGAAAGGCCAAACGTATAATTCTCTTAAGGCTCTGTCGCCAATATTTGAACTAAGAGGAGCAGTGACGTCTTTGAAACCTTGACTCAAAATTTCGGAAAGTTGACGAAATCTACAATCCTCGGATTAGTTGATGCAGTTCTCCTTCAACCGGAAATTCCATTCGAGTGACGTCTTGTGAAGTGTCGGTGAGGGATATCCTCACTTTTCCTGCTCATTGGCAACAAAGTGCTTTGCAGTTGCAATGACTCCTTCATCTTGTATCCCCCGGACACTCAAGCCCCCCGCAATTCCTTGTAGGTATGGATCACTCCCGAAGCCCTCCCAATTCCTGCCACCCAGAGGAGACCGGCCGATAGGACCAACGCAAGGGCCGAGCAACACATTGACACCCTTCCCTCTAGCCTCTTTACCTAGCGCTCTTGCGCGGTCGTACATAAGCTTCCTTGACCACGTCGCAGCAGTCGTGATCCCCGCTGGGAACACAGTGATGGAATCCGCAAATCTGATACCAAGCGGCCCATCCTGGAGACACAAAGGAGGGAAACCAACATTTGTGGTCCCGGTATTCCCTACACAGGGGCCCATCGACCACCCAGTCCCTGTGGTGACATTAACTTTCTCGGCCAAACTCATCTTCCGCACCAGAGCCGCAGCTTTCCGATAGCTTTCCGCCCATTGATCTACAGTCCCTCCCCTTGCTAAAGAGATGATGCAGGTTAGCAACGGAATTTCTTAACTGGAGGAATACGAACAACAGAGGAACGAGAAACATACGACTAGGATACCACGATGGGCTTGCCCTCCCCTTCGAGGCTTCCGCAGATCCGCGATTCCCCCCACCATTCCCTTGGGGCAGGCCCAGCACCAGCCCGATAATGAGGATAAGAACCCCGATCGTTGCAGTCATTGTTATAAGGGGGTATCTCTTCCGAGAGGTAAACTTTGCCCAGAATTCAGCGAGGCCAGACGTGGGTGTCCTTAAGAAAGGCTCGGTGGGGAATTCAGCGGCAGTCGGAGAATCCGTGGCCGCTAAGGTGTATGCAGGGGTAGCCAGTGCGTAGTCTTTGTTCAAACAGCTAATGGGAAAGAAATATGTGATTAGTGGGCGGTCGGTACGCCTTTCTATTTAACTCAGACGTGATTTGTGAACATATGGGATCATTAGACAACAAAGGAAGGGAGAAGAAACAAATCCGAAGCGCATACTCTGCTGCAGATTGGGGGTGGTAGGGGGGAGGGGAGGTGGAGGAACCATCGCACCGGTAAAATCTCCGTCAACAAGCAATCGTGTGGAAGCAGCATGAGTTACTGTGTTGTTGGCTGGCACCTGCGTGGTTGACCTGACAACGAGAGCCGCATGTCAGGAACCCACTGATGCAGTGCTAAATTTAGTATGTAGGGTGCTGCGCCCAGGACCGGTGCAGCGAACGGTAGGTTTTGTGACCTATCACCGGAGGGAGTTTTAGTACCCAGACAGTGTCAAAGTATGATACTCCCTGCACAGGTATGATAATAGAACGAAGTCTCTATGTAGTATCATATGATAAGTGAGATGATGATTTTTATGGAGAACTGACACCTCCGGCCTCCCCCTACGTGTCACATTTACCGAGTCGGAAATGGCCTTATCACGTGTTTTTCTGCGTCTTCAAGATGCGGGTAGATAAGACTGATAAAGGCCCTTTTTATCCTCAATCCTAGCCCTACCTGGAACTTTCCTTCTGTGACAATTGAAATCGGGCTCCCTCGCAGTGAAATGCGGCGAACCCATCGATTCCTGCACCAAATATTATCCGTTTCTTATAGGAAGGTAAGAGGAAAGCCCTCCATACGTGCTCCCTCCAAATATCGTATGATACCCGTTTCGTTGTCTCTTTCCCCTGAATGCACACAAGCCAAACTCAGATATAGAACTCTATAGGCCGGAGCTTTCCTTCCCAGTACTCGACGGGCCGCACCACCGCCCCTCCTTTATACGGGATGGCGGCCCAACAATCCCCTGCCTCTTTCTACATGAGGGAGCTCCCGAAGGAGCATCTCGTGGGCTACGATACGCCCGAGGGGAAACGCCTATTTGCCAAGGCATTAGCTGAGGGTGGACTGGAGGCTTTTTTTCCGCTCTCACAGCAATTTCTTACAGTGTGTCCTGACTAGACGGCACGGTTTTGGGTGGCATCAGTGACTAATATCATACATGTGGGCAGCAAAATGAGCCGGCTTGTTTGTTCACTCCCCGCCCCATCTCCAGAGCCAAATGAGGACAGGCTGATCGCCATGCAAACACCCATTAGACTGTGGAATTGGAACTCTGTGCATGATTCTCAACGCCCTGAAAGTTGATCCAACCGTCACCTGGAGAAAGCCGTGGAGATGGTTCACCCAAGGCAGATATACCAGAGCTTTTCCTTCTTTTTATTTATAAGTGTCTTTATTTCTTCGGGCACTCCTACTTACACTGAGAGTCGGATATAGAGATGCTCGACTGCTGTCAACCCTTGGAAGTCGTTAAAGAGAAAGGCATAACGCTAGCTGAATTCTCCTGCTTGGCAAAGTGCAACGGTCTCGAGGCGGTCACTCGTTTCGCGGACTCCACGTTCGTCCACTCTCCTGGCGTTGATCGGGTAAATGTAACTCGTGTGTTTGGAAACAGGTCATTCGAAGCTTTCCACCAGGCTGTGAAAATCTGCGCATTCTCTTCAGATCAATTGATGGCGGTGTCTTACTCGAGAGCATCTCTTGGCCAAACCGGTCTGGGTCATTTCTCGCCTGTTGGTGGGTATACTTCTGAGAATGGCGGGATGGTCTTGATATTGGACGTTGCACGCTTCAAGTAGGAAATCGACAAGCTTCTCGAAAACTACGATATATACATACACGTGTCCTTTTTGCTAAGCGGGAATTTCACAAACTTATGCAGGTACCCGTCCTACTGGGTCCCCATCAGGATGCTTTTCGAAGCATTAATACCAAAAGATCCCGTAACCAACCAACCAAGGTATAGTGCACTATCTCCCCCCTCCTCAGTTCCTAATCGCGCCAACCCATCTTTCATAGGGGTTACTCCATGCTCCGCCGCCACCACACCGGCGACTTCGGTCCCAACTCCATCGGCTCCCTCCTCCGCCTAAACGCAACAAAATTCACCTGGCCACCCTTATTCAAACCCTTCTACACAGCCGCCCAATCCTCTCACACCTACCCCTCCCTCCTCCAAACTCTAACCCACCTTCTCTCCGAGATCCCCACCCCCGTAACCTCCCGCTCTCCCGATGACCCGCCCAATGCCCCCCCATCCCTCCACTGCCGTAGCGCACCAACTCTCCTCGCTAGCGTCGAGAGCAAACTCACCTATGAGCGCCACATAGACTCCTTCCTTGCCCACCTCGAAGCTAAGAGTTCCATGTATGCTGGGTTGGACGGAGAGTTCACTAGGATGGAGAAGACCGTTTTCCTGTTGAGCTTGTTTGGAATGCAGGCCTTTTTGGGAGTGCTTGTGCCCGCGGTTAAAAGAGCGGTGCTTGAGGCGGTCGGGAAGGATTTGGAGGATGAGTGGGTTCGCAGGGAGGTTATGGCAGTTAGGAGGCAAATGGAGAGCGTCGAGAAGTGTTGTCGGGAAGAGAAGGAGTGTACATGTGCTGCTGCCGTTGGTGGGGCTATTACTATGAGATAATGGTGGGTGAATGGGGAACGATATCCTGAGTGTGGAAGGCTAGATTGGGGGTGGGAGATGGCTGGTCCGCTGTGCTCAGGCGCTACCGCGATGTTAATCCGGGGTTGAAATCTCCACTTTGGACACCTTTTTTTTCTATTTTATGATTCTTCTCACTGGTTTGAATGGCGGTAGTATCATGCTTTAATAGTGTTGCACGGTAAGGATACGGTACTATAACAGAAGATGAGAACCCCCGGAACTGGTGTCCAGAACCCCGACCCCGAAAAATGGTGGGCCTTACGAGCAAACCCAAAGGAAAACAACCGACTTTGCCAAATAAAGTATGATATAATAAAACAAAAATTTAATAAGATAAGATAAGGCCTTGCCCGGCATGCCACAAATACCATAGTATTTTGGAAATAATAATACGGATATCATACCATGGTATGATATTCTCTTAACCAAGTGTTTTTTGTGATGCAACAGGGGTTTAGGGTGAATAAAAGTGTCATAAATTGTCATCTCCAATAACGGGGTGATTCCTGGGTTTTTAATTACTGTATGCTATCTTATTATACTTCTTGCGGGACTAATTTCGTTTATGGCAGCGGGTGCGCCTGGCTGTCCGCGAGTTTTATTGATCCAATATATCCATAACCAAACTACGGGAAGCATTCCAAACTATCGTACCGTAGGCTCTCTACCCTATGATACGGCATTAATTTACGATACGTTCCTTGAGTTATGTATGATATGATAATCCAACCGAACCCCAAAATTATGACACCCCCACAAGCGAACAAAAACAAACCAGACAAAAAAAAAAACAAATTGCCAAAACCTCAAAACAACAAGCTATATATCATACAGTATCATACCCCGCAATTGTATTATGGTTATCCCCCAAGTCAGCATAATCCGCACAAATGAGAGCCAAGGCAGTGGCGTCCGGTTGACACGGAATGAGAAGGCCAAGAAATCCAGTACTGTACAGTACAGTACCGTACAGTATCCTCATCACCACTCCAGACGTCGGGGAAACAAATATGGGGGAGGTTACTATTAAGGAGAAAAAAAAAAAGGGGGGGGGGGGGGTTAGGCGGATAAATAGTGCTGGAGTCCGGGTCTTGGATACCCGTTTTGCTTATTTTTCAATACTCATCGTTGAATGTCCCTATACCACTCGGAAACGTTTTCCATTATATGATTTTTTTCTTTCTTTCTTCGGAAACCTTCACTTTGGGCCCATTGTTACGGTTTGATCGTCATTGCATTTTGGTGTCAACTGGGCAATGCCGGTCCCAGAGCAGGGTGGAAGTTTTTCCTGCGGGCCTCTGTGCATTGCTGCAACCGGGCGCGCGCCCATTGTGTGTTCAGGATCCCCATGACGGATGAGATTATGGCGCGGTGATTGACTTGGACAAAGATTATGTTCTCATGTGGGGGGAAGTGCCCTTGCTGGAACAGTGGCACTACATAGCGTATTTGTTTCTGGCAATACTGTGGCATTCCTGGTTTAGCTTAAAGGCTATTTTCATGAGAGGTACTACACAGGGCCGTGGTGTTTTCATATCGGCATGATATCATGCATGCCGAACGAGAGCTAAAAAATAAAAAAAACTTCACTCACGCATTTTAATTCCACAATCTCTGGTTCGCAAAGTTCCCTTGGGATTATTGGTTTCGACACCCGACTATCATTTCTGCGGCTTGGTTATCCGCACGTGAACAAGACTACAAACGAGTGATTTTCCATGTAACGTTCCTATTCAAATGAGAGCTCATTGCAAGGGGTGTAGATGGTGGATGGATGGAGAACTATCTATTATACAGCACCGTGCTAGCGCCGATATAACTTTCGCAAACATTCACCCCCGTAACAATGAACATGATTGGTCTCTAAGCTATCAAGAAAAAAGAAGAGAAAAAAAGTCTATCCCACTCCGGGCCATGTCTCTCCGGGGTTAATCATATCATACAATGTTAGCTTATATCCATTCCATAATTTCTCAGCCTTCTAATTCGTTGGAAATGTCGAAAGTACAGCTTTCCCCTCAGTCAGACTCCTTTCAACATTGGCCCGTCCATTTACAAAGTCAGGATAGTTCAGGGTGAGTTCGGTGGCTATTTAATGTCCCGTTAGTCAGTGTTTTGGAAAGAAAAACTGGATCTTTGTGCCTGTTACCTCCGTGCAGGATATTGTCAACAGCCTCTACCCCAAGCATGAAGGAATGGTCTTGGTTCCCGACTTCATATTTCCAGCTGCCGAATCTACCCCTCGAATATATTCCTTTAGCTTGTAGCTTAGGAAGCAGTTGCTTCAATACACCATCCCGCTCAAGGGTCGGGGTTGGATATCCTTATCAATTCCAACATTAGCAAGCTTAATTGGGGCACCACGGGGGGGGATTAACCGTGATCGAATCGCCTATGATAGGTGGAAACTATCTCAGCGTCTGCACCAATGAGATTGGTGTTGATGCAGCCTTTGATTGTATCCTCGACGATTCTGCCCTCGTTTACGGGTTTCATGGAAGATTCCGATATTTCTAGCAGAGAGTTAGTGACAGGGCGGTCGAGACCTTGGGACCATTGTATTCACCCATCATCAAGGACCAATAAGGACCTTTCTTTGGTCCATGACCGCCCGGCCCGGTTCCATCAGCTCTTCGGATTGTAGGAAGCCTGACGCTGGCCTGAGGCTGATTGTTGGGAGAATAGTTACTAAAGATGGTTGCACGGTAGAAGGGGCAATCATCTTCAGGAAAGTAAAGCTGAATGAGAGTTGATTAGGATGCGTAAGCGCAGTAGCAAAGGTTACAAATATAAGGCTCACCCAGCATTTATCGCCAATATTCTCTGGCCTTACACCTCGAAGGCCAATCCCCACGACATGAGTGGTGGAGTAAGAGAGGGCTTTTGTCATGCTAACCAACTCCTTGTCGCCCATCTTTTCAGCCAAAGAATCCACAGGCATTGTGCTGACAAGTCTCTGGTAGCCTATGGTCTTTCCACCTTTCAAGATTACAATCTTGGCCTCGGCATCAACCCTCTCGACTGTCCCCTTGGCACCTAGCCTTAGGTTACATGGGGGAAGCGTATCTGCAACGGCAATCCAGATCCCCCCGGTCCCACCGTTAGCGGGAAAGCGAAAGGTAGCATTAGGCCCCCAATTTCCCGCTGGTTTCTGCAGGATAACATTTTTTGTGACAGTTTTAAGGTCTGGCGCAGCGACCCGCTCACCAAGCCACTCACACTGCATCTTCAGATGGAATCAGCCAAACGCATGAATGCCATGCTCATGAGAAAGGCTCGATGTTTACCTTGGTGGTTGGAACGGCCCAAACTTTAAAGTTATATGGGCGCATGAAAATGTCGGCAATCCCCTCGCCTAATAATAAGGGTACGAATTAGCAAGCCAGGAAGAGGAGACGGGCGATTGGCAGTATGGCAAAGAAAAAAAGTAACTTGCCCATCATTCTTAGAATCCACTCATCAAAATTCTGGGGCTTCTTGTTCGGCACTCTTGCTTCAAGAGCCGCATCAATCATCCCATTCATGCAATTAACCTGGTCATCCTTTGGTAACATGCTTATATTGTTCTGAAAGGGATATGGGACTTGGCTAGGTTAGCATAAATTTAGGCAAGTGGAAGGGATATCTCACTCCAGAGGTCCTTGCAGCGAACATATGAAACCCGCTGGTGGGTATACCAATCACCCTCTCGGGGAAGAGCTTCGTTGAGGCAATCATCAAAGTACTTGTAGTGGGAGAAGATGACGTGACCACCAACATCATAGAGCTGCGAAGCAGACATTAATTGTAGCACTTTTCAGGAATGCAGAGGAACTGAAGACTTACAAAACCCTCAGCAGTGATATCGGTGGAAGCAAGGCCTCCGGGAGTCTCGCTAGAATCAAGCAAAAGCCATGAAACTTCGCGCTAATTCCGGGACATTTTTTAGAGACCAGGGATTAGAGGCAGGAGGGTAGAGGAATTTTTCGTACCAGCTGATTCAACCTTTTTGCAGCACCAAGCCCAGTTGGGCCAGCTCCAATGACAAGCACATCTACGCATCTGCGGCAAAAAAAAAAAAAATTTAGGTCAATTGAAACAGGCTATTTTCAGATAACTGTCCACTCACATATCTGGATAAGTCATACTTAAACAGGGTTTGACGGGCAATGATTAAGATCGAGGCCAGAGGAAGATAGGAAGGGTTGGGGCAGTGGAAGTTTGTTTGTTTGTTTTTTTTTTAAAAAAAAAGGAAGAAAGAAAGAAAGAAAGGAAAAGGAAAAGGAAAGAAAAACAATCGAAAAGAGGACTTGAGGGCAGTAGACTACGGTATTGCTGCTCCTCTGTGGAGGGAGCTGTAGGGAAACAATGGGGAGGAGGAGAGGATAGGAGGTTTAAATCATGACGACAGAGAAGGAAGGATTGAATGAAATACCGTATGCTGAATCTTACTGGATGCGAACAAATTCCGAATGCGGCTAGGACCCTCTCAGACTCTTAGCAAGAGACTATCGTGCCATAGGCTATGATGCCAAGAGAGGCCTTCCAAACCAGCCAAGAGGGAACACCCCTAGAGGAAGAAGCAGGATGGCAAAACCAAACACAAGCTCCTCCCGCGTACTCGAGTAGAGAAAATCTGCCGCAGCGTGCGGTGATGGCCGGTCCGACGATAATTTCTCGAGCTCCGTCAAGCGCACGCCAAAACTCCCACCCAGTATTGTATGATACTCGTATGGTGCAGTACCGATGCGGCGATGTACTGTACCAAGGGCCTCCGCCCATAATAGATTGCCCGCTATTTGGACGTCATATGATAATGCTTAATTTGTGCTCCTCGAAATGTCCGATTCCCCGAAAGGATGTACTCGCGCGGTACCCGCAACACTCAGTTGAGCAGCTTGCGCTTGGGTATCATATCATATCATACGCGAACTCTGTCCCTACCGTGCGTTGGTATCATACTGTAAACTTGGCGAACTGGTTCAAGGGCTCTTCGCGGAAAAGCAAGGGCAAGAGGGTTTCTCCATCTTAGGGCCAGTGACAAGGGGTTCACGTTTATTCAAGCCTCAAGATCACGGGATCTGCCAGAAGTTAGGTCACGGCAGCCTTCTCCGGTTTGTCTGATACCTCGGCCATGTCGATCTTAATGCGACCAGGCCGGCTGCCGGAAACCTGCATACCGGTATGTTGAGTGCGTGCGCGCCTCGGGAGCTATGCAGGGGAAGCTAGGGGAGGTGGAGGATATTCTTATGTCTCGTCCATCCTCGGGCCCAGAATCGATGGGATAAGTAGCAAAGACTTTCCAGCTCTCAAGCGGTTTTTGAGGATCTCTTCCTGCCTACCGTAGAAATTCAGGGAAAAATCTGATGCGGTGGGTACGGCGCCGGTATGATCGGTGCACAATACTAGCACTGTGATCGCGACGCAGCTTTTGACACCAAAGGAGGATGTTACGAATTTCTGTACAAATGCTCTGAATGGCATTAGCATATTATACAGTAACACAGTACCTGCGTGCATTGGCAGGGCAGCAAGGACCCTCCGATGCGCACCACTCTTACTTGCCGCACCGGTAATGAAAGGTACTGTGCGGCACATACAAATACCGTAGAACGGGCGGTATGCAATGTGCCGGGGCCCAAGCATGATACGGCAAAAGGTACTATCGAGTGACCTGTGGTTTGGCAGCGGACACCCCTTGGATTCAATTGACACTGGATCGATTGAGTGTTATCAAGGCCAGCACTTGGAGTTACTAGTACTCGTCGCGGGCAAGGAGCACTGTACAGTACCCGGCACCGGAAAGCAGGGTCGTGAAACCGTATGGGCGCTCAGATGGGTACGATATCAATATTTCGCAACATAATCTCGCCAATTCCTTCTCTTCTAGCACCTCTCGCCCGCCGCGAGTTCAGCGCCATACCGACTTAGTATCTCGTCAGTGCGGACTTGAATCGATGCAAGCTTCCCACACCCACAAGATGCCGGCAATCTAGTGGAGAAGTTGGTTAAATCAACCCAACCAGCCGCCACCCTGGATTGTCCTTCCCCTTACAGCACGACCGCTCTATACTTGGAGGGCTTAAAGCCAAAGGTTCATGTTTCTCTCCTCATCATGGCGAATTACGAATGAGGGCCGAAACATCATGGGATCTATTTCTTGAGGTGTCTTTCGAGCATTCAGTTGTGACCATCACCTGCGGCAGGTGGCCGCTCCATTATACATGTGCTGTACAGAAGGGGTCTGGGGAAAGAGGTATCTATAAAAAGGCCTCTAAGATCTCGAATTTGGAATTGGTTGCCGGCCACTGTGACTTGCATACCCGTTGCTCTAGGACAATGTGATGGACCCTGGTGGAAGGCCCCAAAAGCTCAGCTTGACATGTCACACTACCGGTACCGGTATGCCAGACTTACCCTACTGGTATGATATCATACCTTTTATTTTGTGGTTGCCTATCGAGTTTGTATGGGGACGGGGGTCACAATCTGAAACTCTTGCTAAATTAGGTGCAGAGTGCTCCTCGTTGCTAGTTACGAGAGGGATCTAGCAGTACCGGTAGGCTGGTACTCTATTCTCGGCCAACTCTGCTAAAGATGCACAAGTTGCAGGCATAGGAGAGGGGGGGGGAGGGTATAGAGTTCCAGCCAGAGTGTACAGTACCAGCACTAGACGGTACGGTATACGGGCGAAGAGAGCCCATGGATTGTATCATAGAATTGACTTCAACTGCGCAGCACTGTACGAGTACAATCACAAAAACAGTGTCAGGAACCCGACCAACATGACCGCTCCAGACAAGGAGGGATGAATTGTACGAGGAGATGTGCCATTGGCATCCAAATTCTACTAGTACAGCATACCGAAGCTGGGAACAGGACAGAAGCACCTCCCAGGCTTCCGCCGTAAATTCATAGTCGGAACCTACTCGTACCAAGGTTGAGGCTCGAGCGCCGCAACCTTGGCACGAGTACAGATCACAGGCTTCAACACTTCTAGCGAGTTCTCTCTAGGTGTTCGCCTTCCATAAATTTAAGCTTGTACATAGCCAATCAATACGTGCCCTTTTTTATTTTTATTCTAGCGCCTTATCACAAGCACGATATTGTTTACCTTATTCCCACCCCCGTCTTTTACTGGTGAGTGGACCCCTGCCTCTTTTGCCAAGACTACCCCTGCGGACTTCCTATCACCGGTATGATACCGTACACAAAACTAATTTAGGTCTGGTTGCCCTGGTAACCATCAGAGGTGGATGGGGGTCTCGGCCCATTAGATCCCTCTATTATGTATCTCGTTATCGGGAGGAGTGTTGGCTTGGGTTGGACGGGGCATTCAAGCATTCAAGTAACTCGCTCGTGAGAGCCATCTTCCACTACAAAGAGGCCCATTACTGCAAAGTCGTCGACTGCGTGACTTTGGCAAAACGGCCGGAGATAGGCGGCCAGCTTACCGAACCCGTGACAAATTGCTTTTTGGTGCGACCTCTTTGTTGCTCTTGAACCTTTACTAACTGCCGCGTGCTTCAAGTCCTCCACTCCATCCTGACGAAATACTAAGGAGGAAGAAAGAAAGAGAGGAAGAAAGACAGAGGGGGGGAGTTCTCGAATACAGTAATCGTCGTCTCTCCACCCTTCTGACGAGCGGAAGCGGTATCCTTCAACCTATCGCTTCGTTTTTTGGGAAAAAATAAAAGTAAATATCGCCGCTATCGGCTACCCTCCGCTATCACCATTGTCGACTGTTTTCTCCACCAGGTCCGCCGCCATGGGTGCAGAAGAAGCCCGCCCTTCTTCTTCTTCTGACGGAAGCGAGGACCTCTCTGTGCCATCGTCTCCTCGACGGTCGACCTCGTCCCTTCCAGATCCTGCTACAGCCGCGCAACCCCCACCACCCGCAGTAGCGAAGTTTCACCCCGCTGTCTATGTGGTGTGAGTTTTCCCTCGGGCAACGTCACTGATGGCACCATACTGACAACCGAGATGCCAGAGTATGGATCATTCTGAGTTCGGCCGTGATCATCTTTAACAAGTGGATCTTGTTCAATAAGAAATTCCGTAAGTTTCTTGTAGCTCTCTGCACGACTTATCCGCATTGCGGCCATCTGGGCCTCGCAGCTAACTTTCATTGTAGCATTCCGTAAGATCCCCTTAGCCTCCCGAGTGACTATAATTACCGAGCACGAATATTGAGTTTACGGTAGCAATATTCCTTACAACATGGCATTTGGTGTTTGCAACGATCGCTACCCAGATCCTTGCACGGACGACACATCTCCTCGATGGCCGGAACGATATCCCCATGACAGGAAAGGTCTACTTCAGAGCTATTGTTCCCATCGGCCTGTTCTTCTGCTTGAGTTTGATATGTGGGAACCAGACGTATCTGTATCTGAGCATTGCTTTTATACAGATGCTAAAGGTACAATCACAGCCCTTGGTTTAACATCGATTGCTTGCTCACTCTGTCCCTTAGGCAACCACCCCAGTGGCAGTCCTCCTCGTAGGTTGGGGGATGAATGTGGAAACGCCGAGCGTTAGGGTGCTTGCGAATGTCTCTGTGATTGTGCTGGGCGTCATGATTGCCTCGTACGGGGAGATCGCCTTCAATTTAACTGGCTTCGTTTTCCAGACTGTCGGCATTATTTTCGAGGCTTTCCGCCTTATCCTGGTACAACGGCTACTTTGCTCTGCAGAGTACAAAATGGACCCGCTTGTGTCCTTGTATTACTTTGCGCCGGTCTGTGCATTAATGAATTTCCTGATATTCCTTGTATTTGAGGCGCCGGAGCTGGGTATGTCCGAGGTACTCCGGCTTGGACTGCTCACGTTGCTTGCAAATGCGGCCCTGGCTTTTACTTTGAACGTCTCGGTGGTTTTTCTGGTAACTTACATATCCAAACCTTAGAGCTATGGGTTCCCGCTAACCGCATCTATCAGATTGGCAGAACCTCCTCGTTAGTCCTTACCTTGTGCGGTGTGCTCAAAGATATCCTCCTTGTCGGTACCTCGGTCTTTGTTTGGGGCAGTACTATCAGTCTTACACAGTTGGCTGGCTACAGTATTGCATTGGGTGGTCTCGTTGTCTATAGGCTCGGTGCGGGTAAGATCCAGGAACAATATCAGCGCCTCCACAACGATGGTTCCAACGCATGGGAGGAATTTGGTGAAAAGCATCCAACCCGAAGAAAGGTTTCGATCGGCGGAGCGGCCGCACTTATCCTCGTCATGGCTCTAGGGGTTATGTTTGGGACTGGAAAGACAGAAATTCAGTCGGTGCCGTTGGAGGGTGGGGGGTCTAGCGAGGTAGTCTACGTTCCCCAAAATCCAAGCACGGAGGAACAAAGTGGGCCTTTCCCTATCCCCACATTAGATATGAAATACCAGCCCCCTAGAAAGTTTGATATTGTTGTCAGCATGTACAAAGAGCACCCGACTGCGGTTGGCCAGGCTCTAGAAGCGATTAAACGACTGCCCGGGTTCGGTGAGCTGAACCCCAACACCATTGTTTACTTCAAGGATCCCAACGCAGACCAACGAATTGTGCATGACGAGACCAAAGCGAATGCAGTTCGAAAATTGGGAACTAGGGGGGGGAGTAGCGCTGCCTGGCTTACCCATATCATTGATATGTGGGACGAACTCGCAGAGCATACAATGTTCCTTGATGGATCCTTCCAGAACTTGGAGAGGATGGCTCAACGCATATATGATTACTACGGACCGGAAACCGGCATGCTCTCCCTTGCTCCCAGCCTCGGTCGCTGCGCCTGCCACGGATGCAAGGACCCCTTTGGTACGGAAGAGTCTTGGTATCGTGTTCCGGAGATTTTCGCCTCCTTTAATGGAGAATTTTGTCCTGCTGGAGATGTCCTCTTATCGCAATCCGGACAGTTCATCGTTTCGGCAAAGCGTATCCGCGGCACCCCGAGGTATGTCTATGAAAGCATGAGACACCTTTTAACCAGTGATGATGATCACTGGATCCATAACGACAAGAAATTGGGTCATTACACGGATGATTTAGATGACCCATTCTTTGGCCGCGCCTTCGAAAAGAGTTGGATGATTGCTTTCCAATGCGGGGATCCAAGATTGGCCGAGAGTTGCCCAGTGCTCGGGGAGAGACGTCAACCCCAGGACCCACTCGACCGTTGCCAGTGCCTTGATAGGAATCCAGCGCATCCCAAAGGTCCAAGGCCTGCCCGGATAACTTGGAGGCATGTTCGGAGGGTTTGACTTTATGATCTTATGAGTTAAAATTGTGATTCTGTTTCCTTTCCGATGTTTTCTTTCTTTTGTGCTATCTTTGGATTGTATCACTTTAGTAGTTAAAAAGCATTCAAAAGTATGGAATTTTAGCATTCATGTAGCATCGCAAAACTTGCGCCCTATATTCACCAACATTTCTAGCTTAGCCGCATCCTCAGAATCTAGCGAGAGTATATTGTTCCACTGTCACCCCCTTATGTCCGCCTTAGCCTTAATATGGTTTGCAGGAATAGCACCTGGATGGCTTGAATCTCTCAACCCTCTCCCATCGTTTGGTTTTTTTCGCGAGTGACATCATGTGGTGCAACAAACCGCCTACCATTTCTCGATTCTAATTTTCAAGTGTTCAAAGCCATGCCGAGGGTCTCGACATTTAGACAGTTTACGTAAAGCCCCTTCCTCCTCGAATACTCGCCAAACCGCTGTATCCACAGGCAGCAACAGCTCTCCCCACTCCCCACTCTCCAATCCCTCCCCTCCGAAATCCAACGAATCACCTCAATGGCCGCGAGCTCCGCGATGTGCTCCAACCCGACCATCGCGGTGGGCACTTCTCCCGGAGAGCCAGCCAATCCTCACAGCCCGTCACTGAAGGCACCCCAACATTGGGAACGGAACAAGTTAGTGAACGAGGAGGAGCGGGGGGGTGGAAGGCTTCCGGCTGAAGGATTTGTGTGGTTGTGGTGCGGTTGGTATATATCAATGTTGCTGGCCTAGGCTCGTGCACGCTTACAGGCGTTCGAGAAGTCTCTCAACTAAGGGGTGGATGAGACGTTCGTTGTTGACTCACACTGAGTATGAGTAGCCTTTTCTTTTGTCCCTCAAGGGGTAGTGCAGTGCGGTGCAGTAACGTAAGGGAAAGCATTGAATGTGAAGGGGGGGGGTCTTTCTTTCCCTTTTTTTTTTAGTGGGTTACGATGGTTAGAGCAATTGGTGTGTTTGGTGTGAAATGTCAGGGCCAGCAACCCTTTTACTTGATCACTCCACAGAGTGACCTTTTGGAACCTGGTCGGCGACGTCACCGTACTGTAAGAATTCGAGAAATGCAGCTGAGGGATCATGAGTCATTCGAGTATCGTGCATCTCGCTATCCAGATCTTACAGATTTCATCCGGGACAAAGGGGGAGGGAGAGGGGGAGTATGATATCACCTGAAGAGAAACAGTAAAGGCGGATTCCAATTCTTGTGGGAAGCTTTATCTTAACAAAGTTTCATAGGCAGTATTAACAATTTTTGTCCTTCAATTGGTAACCATACATGGCGCATGTTCCTTGCCCTTGTCTGTATTATATAACTAGTGGTGAGACACACTGTCTCTATGTTGTTCCACGAGTATAATTCTAAGTCTGCATTACCGGTATTGCAATGGCTGCAATTACCTAACGAGGAATTCGTCGTGACTGGATTTTGGCTTGCTGCATTACTTGCGACTTGTGTGATAACCTCTGATAGTCTACCGTACCAGTCAATCAATCATCAACCAGTTGCTGGGCATCGATCCGACGATTCCCCCTCACTTTATTTCACCCCCTTCTTTGCCCCCACCCTTTTGTTTTTCTCGCCTAATCCCAACCACCGTATCACACTGTACCTTATCTCATTGCGCCCCTCCGACAAAACCAAAAAACCCAAAAGAAAACCCAGGGTTGCCCTGCCTTACTGTCCCGTGCCCCACCACCACCACCACCACCACCATCATCATCATCACCATCATTATCATCATCATCATCACCATCATTATCATCATCATCATCACCAAGCCGAAAGGTAGGAAGGAAGCTACTCCTCAAAACACTCCTGATAAACCACATCCACGTTTTGCAAAATCAAAGCAAACATACGTTTCCTGTACTCTTATCAAATAATTAATTAGTCATGGTACACCCACCCCCCCCNCCCCCTCCTTCTCTGTGCCCGTTACAGACTTCCAAAACTGGCCTGCCAGAAGGCTGGACCGTCCGGTTTTCAAACTCCAAAAACCTGCCCTACTACTTTAAAGAGACGACCGGTGAATCGCAATGGGAGCTGCCATTCGGCACAGACGGAGAGAAATTAAAGGCCTACATGGCGAATCACACCGTCCCTTCGGGGAACAATGGTCAGGCTGGGAAGATTCGGTGTGCGCACCTGCTTGTTAAGCATGAAGGTAGCAGGAGGCCTAGTTCTTGGAAGGAGGTTTGTCTCTTCCCCTCCCCCCCCTTCCTCCTCCTTCTCTTTTATGAGGGATTTGGGAGGGCTGACTTGCGATGTACTCTATTGGGGGGCGGTTAGGCCAACATCACTAGAACAAAGGAAGATGCCATCGGGATTATCCATGGTTTTGAGGCTCGTATTAGAGATGGCTCTACTTCGTTGGCTGACCTTGCCATAACTGAATCTGATTGCAGCAGTGCGAGGAAGCGCGGTGACCTGTTTGTTCTCTTCCTCCATCATTCGAAGAACCAACCCCTGCTGATCCTATTTTCACCTACAGCGGCTTCTTCGGTAGAGGCGAGATGCAAAAAGAATTTGAGGATGCCGCGTTCGCCCTGGCGCCTGGGGAGATGAGCCGTGCTGTTGAGACCGCCTCTGGTATTCATCTCATCGAGAGGTACGATACTTCTAGCTATCAAGAGAGCTATAGCTAACTAGGCCACAGGTTGGAATGAAAAAAAAACCCCCATTCATCGATTACCCCATGAAAGCCTTTCTCTCTCCACCCCAACTAAGTTTATGTCTTATCATGCTATACCCGGAACCAGCCGGTGCAGGCAGTCAGTCAGCTAGTTAGTTAAGTCCGAGTATCAATAAAAAAAGTTATTTCCGCCCTCACGTTGTACCGCGCGGCACAAAGTGCCGCAGACCCCCAATACAAGCACCAAATACAAGCACCCAAAAATCACCTTACCACATCACACCATCGGCCCAATCCGCCCTCGGCAAGTGCTGTGCCGTTGCTCTGGCAGGTAATCCGTGAGACTACGCTTGCTTTTAGCGTCGGCGTTTGACATGTGCTATGAGGCGGGGCGCACAAGTAGTGCAGTGCGGGGCCTTAACTTGGTCGCCCATAATAGTAGAAGATGGGATGGGATTGGATGGGGTGGGGTGGGAGCATCCTGTGGGTGCTGGTACTGTAGTAGAGGAAAGCGGAAGGGAGGAGGGAGATGAGGACGAGAGAGAGAGAGGAGAAACTTGTTTTCGGCCCGCCTTCCTGCATAACGGTATTGTGATATCGGGGAGGCATCGTTCCGGTATGGTGTTCAGGACTGCTGATCTACAGTCCCTACTCAATCAATACACCAATTGACCAAATATTCGCCAACCACGCAGTAAAGACCCCGCCTCCAACTATTGTGCCAAATCCAGACTACAGTACTATTGTGCTGTTCCATTTACGCCGCCGCAGCAGCAGCAACCCAAGTCACGATTACAACCTCCCGGGAGCAACCCATCCATCAAATCCCGCACTCACGGCAGACAGAATCCTGTGTTTCGAGGGATCCAGCTTTATGTAGTAATATACTCGTACCAGTAAGTTAGTCACGTAACCCCTCAGGCCGATGATGCAGGGAGCCTCCCCCCCCCCTCCCGTCGAAAAAGTACCGTATACAGTACCGTACCATTTCTCCCGCCTTAAAGACGTGCATAACACGGTATGGTTGATATGTGCAGGAATTAACTTGTGTTTTAAAACCAAGCATCCCGTTGGCTGGACTCGCCATGGAGCTCACTGTCTCGATACGGTACGGTGGATGGATGGATGGATGGATGGACGGGTCCGCACCGGATTCAGTTATCATAGTCAGATTGTGCGGGACCACCACATGGAAGGGCTGGGCTGGGCTGGGCTGGGTGGACCTAGATTAAACCCTGATCACCGGTATTGTTATGCTTAATTCTACCGGCACCGTATCATATCATACCTTATCTTGCGTCGGGATGATAACGTAGTGTTGACTTTAGATGGTGGGTTGGTGATCGTAGTTGGGTGGGGTTCAATACTTTGATAGAAAGGTATGATATGGTATGGTGGGGATATTTCAATTTTTATGGTGATTGGGGAGGGGGATTTGAGTAGCTGTTTGACGTTGGAAAATGCTGAATAATAATATCATATGAGTTTTGCTGGTGATATCAAGTTGCGTATGATACCGTACGGTGGTTAAAGCTATGATATCATACGCATTTGTCAAGCTTGACATCTATTGACTGGTGGATAGTAAATTTAAGTGACCGCTGTAGTGGGGTGTACTATAGGTTGGATTGGAGACCAATTTTCTATGATGTGTATTGTATCCGGAGCCCCCCCCCCTCTCTCTCTGTGTGCGAGTACAGAACTGTACATACAGAACATACATATCGGTACCATACTGTGCTCAAATTTACAAAACCTATCATACCTTACTAGAAGTGTCAGATGTGTACGGTATCATACCAACCATCAATATATCATACCACGCCCGCACGAGTACCGCACAGTACAGCACCTGTACGGGTATAGTTACCATACTCACGGCGCCGGTTTTCTCTGCCAGTTCCCATTATGGAATCGCTCATCTTCGGGCATTTCAGCCAATAAAATGCAGCCAGGAACCGCAATTGCAACCACGCTAAGAAAACTCTGAATCTCAAGAACCTGGATGACAGTCAGCCGAATTCTCTTGAAAGACAATGAAAGACCTGGTTGGTTTACTGCAAAGCCTGAAAGCCCCTACCAAACAAGCCAAGAATCACCCAATCGCAATCGTTCAAAATGCCACAAGGTTCTGGGTCTGCTGCTTGTATTCCAATCCTAAAACGAGCAGTAGTTTTGGCATTAAACCGGCATGCCGGGCTAAGCTTCAAGGTCATTGCTGTTCATGTACTCCCAGGAGCTAAATCGAAGTTGGACACTTTGTGTAGGAATTGTCACCTCGGCCATAGGAGTACAGTACAGGTGATGCAGGTAACCAATGTTACAGCTTTGTTTTAAGGCGTCCTTACACTTCATCTAGTATTGCAACAGAGGGATTTTGGCGTGCCTCCATCAACCCCAAGGGAGGGGAGGCCTCCCTCACCCGTGACCGTTACCCGCTCCCCTTGTTCAAAATTACGGTATACTATTCCTGTACGGTGGTGTGACTGTGTCGGTCATGTGATACAGCCACATGACCTATTGTTATGCTAGAAGATTCTAGCAGGGTAGATAGATTTCCTTGGTATGAGTCAGTGTTCGTGTAACCATAGAAGGGTTTAAATAGGGGTGTATTTTTCCTTTCAGTTAGAAGAGCACGCAAGCTTGGATTAATCTATGAGTCTTAAAGATATATCTTGTACACTACATCTACTCCACTATTATAAGTGCAAGTGACTTAGATATAAATATTCTCACCCCTTCTCGCAATTCTTTGTTAGTGGGCCTCTTCCAGGATATGCCTTAGTTGCTTGGCCGCCACAGGCCCCCCCCCTAGCTGTGGAAAGCTGGGCTGTTGGAGCTGGCTCCAGCTCGAAGAGGGGCTACTGGAACAGGTCTTCGGCAGGCCAGATTGCCACTGCCTCCTGCTCAGCTCCGGCCAAGGGCCCCCACCCCTTCCTGCTCCTCAGCACTGCTTCTTTGTCCCTCACATGACACCTGCCCTGATCCCTGACCAGACCCGCCTTGCCGCCACACTCTCTAATGTCATGGCTGGGGTGCTCAGCTAGGCAGGGTGCCCGCACGCACTCTCCCTCACTGCAACTGTAACCGGTATGGGTACTAGGTTAGTTTATGTTTGGTTTCACAGTATCGCTTGATACTTGTATTGTTTCATGTGCTATCGGTTGATACACATATTGTTTTATGTTTGGTTTCACATTATCGCTTGATACTTGTATTGTTTCGTGTGCTATTGGTTGATACACATATTGTTTTATGTTTGGTTTCACAGTATTGCTTGATAGTTGTATTGTTTTGTGTGCTATCGGTTGATAGACACATTGTTTTATGTTTAGTTTCATAGTATTGTTTTGATACTTGTATTGTTTCATGTATTATCAGTTGATACAGACAATGTTTTATGTTTGGTTTCACAGTATTGTTTGATACTTACATTGTTTCATGTGTTATCAGTTGATACATACAACGTTTTGGAATATCACTCATGCTGGAGATAAGTGATATGCTGTATTTAAAGACCGCTGATTTCGGCGATAGAAACAGCAGACTTTGACAGACTGTATTCTTAATATACTTGGTTGAACGGTTACTTTATTGATCTCCTATTACACCCCATTCGAAGACCCCTTTAGTAAGCAGTGCTGGCTTCTTGTTGATCAAGAAGCCATCTGCTCCTATCATACCACTACGTGACTAGGGTCCGGCCCAAACACATTACATTTTTTTAACCTCAGCGAGTGGTTACAAACCTGTCTGGACCTGGTCTGATCAACCTATGAAAGTCCAACATCAAAGCTAGCCATGGGGAGCTGCAGAACCTCAAACGGTTCGGCTCCGTCAACAGGACACTATTGAGTCACTAGAGACTCGAAGTGGGAAGCAGGTCCCACGAGAAGGTCTTACCAAAAGAAGGCAACCCAAGAAGCCGAAGGGGTCAAAGAGCGACTTTTCAATTAACGAAGCAGAAAGACAATTAACGTGAGATTTACTCATGCAGACCTTTAACGAATCAACTGACGAAATAGCAAAGGCAGCAACAAGCCTTCCTAGGCTCTTTCCTCCTAGCCCCAGTAAAGGAAAGGCACTGGCACAACCACCAAAGAAAGACAGCCCACCTATTTGCACTCCGAAGGTGGAAGACAACAACGAAGAAACATCAGAGCACTCAGTAGCGACAGAACCTCTGGACGAACCCCCCAGTAACCCTTCAGAAAGCTTGTCAGACAACAGTTCCAGCAGCAAAGAATCTGAACACGATATGTCTAAAGGAGAATCTGCTGTGCCGTCCGGCCCAGGGGCTAGGCAAGAAGGACCCAAGGTCAAGCTCCCACTACCGCCCACGTTCGCAGGTGAAAAGGAAGACCTAAAACATGAAGCATTTGACTGATAGGTAATGACCACTACCCAATACCTCGCCTTTTACAGTATGGATAAGATTAAGGAAGAAAGTAGAGCATATTTTGGATGTTTCTTTACGGGAAAGACAGAAGAAGCATACTACTAAGCAATGAACCATTATGACAGCAAGGAAAAAATATGAGAAACAACCCTGATAAGTTACCTAAATGCCAAATTCCTATCGTCAAGAAATATGGAAGAACTGTATAAGAAATTCAAGGAAATCCAACAAGTACAAAATGGAAGGACAGACAGAATAACACTGGTGGCAACAGATGTGTTGATGTACCACAGACAATTGCCTAGCAGAACAGTATCCCAATACACCCTGTGGCAAAGGTTATATGAAGCAATGCATCCCCAGCTATGACAGGAGGTGGAACCCATAGAAGAAGAAGGAGACTCCTTTGACAGGATTGTCAAACAAGTGGAAAGAAAGGACGCCATCCTGTATGAAACAGGAGTTTACCGAATGCACACATCTCAGCAGCAGAGCAGTAAAGGATCGTCATCATGTGATAACACAAGGAGGGAACAAGCAAAATGCAAAGGTTCTAAAGATAAGAAAGATAAAAAGGAAAAAACGACGCGATGAAGACACATGCATTGAATGTGGGAAAAAAGGGCACTATGCCAAGAACTGCTATGCCAAAGCAGGAAAAGGGAAAACAGCCTAGCGAGATGCGAGTACGAACCACATGGAAGCAACTGAATATGATGAAGTGAAAATTAACTCGGTGGAAATGGAAAGTCTCGGAATACAACCCGCACTGATAATGATGCCCCGTGCCATACTAGCTGAAACAATCCACATAGAGGGCCATCCAGCAAAGGTACTATTCGACACAGGAACAAGCGGTTGTGACATTATCTGTAACGTGTTCGGGCCAGGCCCTAGTCACGTAGCGGTACGATAGGAGCCGATGGCTTTGTGGTCAACACGAAGCGAGCACTGCTTGCTAAAGGAGGCTTCGAATGGGGTGTAATAGGAGATCAAAGAAGTAACCGTTCAACCAAGTATATTATGAGAATACTGTCTGTCGAAGTCTGCTGTTTCCATGGCGGGAATCAGCAGTCTTTAAATACGGTATATCGCTTATCTCCAGTATGAGCAATATTGCAAAACAATGTGTGTATCAACCGATAGCACACAAAACAATTCACGTGTCAACCAATACTGTGAAATCAACATAAAACAATGTGTGTATCAAACGATAGCATATGAAACAATACAAGTATCAAATGATACTGTGAAACCAAACATAAAACATTGTGTGTATCAAACGATAGCACACGAAACAATACAAGTATCAAACGATACTGTGAAACCAAACATAAACCAACCTAGTACCCGTACTGGTTACATTATCAGTACCACCTGTATCTCTGCCCACGGCATACCCACAGAACCCCTACCCCAACCAACAACAGTCAATATGGCAATGAAAGGTTCCCGCCCTTCAAGCTACAAGAAATGTGGGCTAACCATAAGAATCGGAAAAAAGAAATAGACAAATCAGGAAATGTTGATTGGAAACCTTGCAAAATAAGACGCCTTAATAGGAATGCCATTCCTAAAAAGACACAACGCCCTTATCAGATATGGGGACACAGCAGTGGAGTTTCGTGATAACAAATTGCCCCTGCTATGCTGTAACGACCCAGCATACATGAGCTATGACAGATGGAACCTATACCCATACAGGGAGCCAGGAGGCGAACTGGTAGGAACCGGCAGGCAAGTAAGTACTTGACCTATGGAGACCCGATGGCCCGGGCTCCGAGAACGAACAGAATTGGCTGGTCAGGGACTTAGGTACCTGGATACACCTGGGAGCGGGGTCAGCGTACTTAGGGATGTCTGAAGGGGCAGTTGCTCAGCTAGGCTGGGTAACTGGAGAAAGGTCAGAAGCGTCTATCTCTGACAACGGGATAGACAGGGTAACAGGGAAAAGTTATCTTGTCCACCGGACAGGTTACCCTACCCTCAGGATCAGGTTACCCTGCCTTGGGGCTTGGGTTACCCTGCCCAAGGGTCTGAGTTACTCTACCTTTCAATACGAAGTCCCACGAGGAGTTCGGGAAGAATGACTGGAATGTTTGTCACGCGAAGCCATGCATGATACTGGAATCAGGGGTACAGGGGGATGCTATTGGGAGAGCTAAGTAGCTTCGAGGAAGCTGTAAATTGAAGACATTATTCCTATCATACCCCTCCGGCCCCCCCTTGAGTCCCGGACGTCATGGGCAAACAGTTGTGTAGTTGTGTGCAGTCTAGCAAAGAGGAATCTTTGGAGACATGCTTGCAACACTGTATACATCGCTGCCATCCGGTCGACTATAGGCTGTTCGCAGGATATATAAGTGGGCATAGGGTGGAAGGTGGAGTATCTCCTCCAAGTTGTTCAGAGTAAAACGGACCAAAACTGACGGAGTTAACGGGTGTTAACCATGGGGGTCCCAAAGGTAGTCCTGGGTGGTGCCGGGGCGACTGGGAGAGTTTTACACCTACCAAGCCCAAATGTGCTCCCAACGCTATAGACTCTGAAAGGGAAGTGCAGAAACACTAAAAGCATGATTCCTACTACAGGTAAGGTAGATCCGAGGTAGTGGTCATGGGTAGCGCCCATTGGATCACTCCTGGACTACTGTGCCCTGCGGAAGACACTGGAAGCCCGAGACCTGTAAATAGTAAATAGATAAACCGCTCACGGTAGCCTCCGGAGTCAAGTAGAGATCAATGCATATGGGAAGGGTGTCATAGATAGTCCAGTTCATAAGGTGCCTTGACTGTTAGCCACTGGCAAGACACCGATGCGCAGAAGTTTTTACTTGGGCAGGCAAAATGGAAATGCACAGCAGAAACGATAACCGCATAAGGTGAATGCCGACTAGAGTGTGTCAACAGATCCATGCCCGAAGGGTGTGCCAGGAGACATGTCGGACCACCCTTAGTGGAGAAGGGTGTACTCGAATGGTTGGAGTAAACTGATGGGGGAGTTTCTGGCATAAGATAAAACTACCTGAAAGTCTATACGAGAACTCTCCTACTCCAACAATGAATCCTCTGGGGACCTTAATTGAGTGAAGCGTCAGGCTTAACGATATTAAGTTTTACCGTTTACTTTACTCTTACATCTGTTTGAACTTTTGGAGATAAGTTTGAAGTTGTTCGGTGCGGTCACAACCTTGGAATCCATCTTCCTAGGGGTGCCCCTGTTACATATGCAAAGCAACAAGTGGGAAATTCCAAGCTGCTGTTTCACACGCAACCTTAGCAACCCCGTTGAAAGAATACCGGGATGCATTCCTGGACAAGGTCCCTGAAACGCTGCCCCCTGTATGGAAAATTAACTACCACATTCGGCTAAAGGATCCAGCGGATCTAAAAAATTAACCAACATACTCAATCCCAGAAGCATACCAGGAGAAACTCCTGAACTCGATAAATGAGGAATTATGAGCTGGAATAATCATACGACAGGAAGTCCGGGAAGTGGCACCTATGGTTGTACAACCCAAGTCAGACTGAAGGATCCGCCCCCTGGTGGACCTGAAAGTTTGAAATGACAGGACAATCATGGATAGTTCATCCATCCCCAGCCAACAACAGATCCTAAACTGATAGTACACATAAGACGAACTGGCATAGTGTAATAGGCATGTCACGTGATTATCGGCAAAATGTCATGTGTTCGATCCCAGGGTCCGCCGGAGTATTTGGAGAAAGAGTTAATTTCTACCAATACCACATCGGCACAAAACCCTCATTTACGCCACCACCGAAGGTTGCCGACCGTGGGGTTTTCGCTGAATCCTCAAGAGAGGATTCGCAGCTATCCTCACAAGGTTGAACAAACTAAATCGGCTGGTTGGTTGTGGAGATGAACGCATGCAAAGATCCCTCAGCTGTGCCAACGGATGGATGCCAACCGGGGGGAGGTCGGCTACTCTGATAGGAGTCCCCGGCTGCCATGAGGGTAGTAAGACCGAATTTCAAGTCCGTTGGTGGAGGAATGTGGAGGAAAATCCTGATGAGTGAACAACACCCAAGAGACGATCGTTCACCCACACCCAGAAGTACGACAAGGTAGAGTCAGTTGAGGACCTACCGCGTGAA
>PYWC01000057.1:884750-895055 GCA_003182015.1 Tuber magnatum
ACCCATGTGCCACCAGCAGCTAGACTTTGGGAGTTGTCGGATCAAGAAGGGGGATAGATCGGACAACCGGGAGCCCTGTATGAAAACCACGACCTACGTTCCGAGCTAGGATAACGGCTTAGTCAAGAATGTTGGCGAACTGCACTGACTGGGTTCTGAGCGTGGGCAGGGACAGAAGTGTGAAGGGTATACAAAAACGTGTATAACGGAGAAAGTTAACCCATCTCAGGGGGATGGAATCAAGAATGACCCCCAACCTGGACACGGGATGGTAAGACTTTATACTCCTCCCTGGGTAGAGAAGGTTCAAACCCGGCATGTGTGAAAAGGGGGCTGTTGCGGGGGGCAACTCAGGGCGCCCTAACTCTTTCCTCCAAAGGTCATGCACGGGAAATGAGTCAGGATAGCGTAGGACCACCTGAAGGCGCTCACCCAGTCCCAGGATGGCACCACCGGCGACGGCGAGTGGGTAGGCTGCAGGTTACTAGGCGAGACAAAGGACAGCGTGCTCGCCTTAAATCGCATGCAACAGGCAGGAGTCGAACACCTAAGGCCGGGTTAGAAAGGTCGCTCCCTCATCTATGCACTGGTGGCATAGACAGGTATGATTAAATATCGTTACTGAGGGGAAAGAAGATAAGAAAGAAGCTGCACAGCAAAGGGACCGAGTTTGTCTAAGGAGGCCTGAATGGCTGAAATTGTGCGGGCACAATAACAAACACCCAAGATTATTGAAAGCCCCAAAAATGTCTAGTAAATGAAGACAGGGTAACCCTACAGGAGAACCCAAAACACAGAAAACTCAAGTCCCAACACCTACACATTACGAGTGCCCCCAAGGCACAGCATACCTACGAATACAAGGAAAACGAGTACCGATTTGGGTGTTATTAGACTCGGGCTTGCAGATCTTTGTCCTACGAGACTCGCTAGTCCAAAAGCTGGGACTACCAACGATACAACAAGATACACCAGTTAGTATAACTGGGTTTCACGGCGCACAGTCCCAAAATGCGGGAAGGTGCTATACGGCCCCTATCATGCTAGAAATAGGGGCTAACCAACATTGTTCGGAAATTACCTGTGAAGTCATGAGCCAGGGGATCCATGACTTAATAATACCTTTCGGTTGGTGGCATCGCCAACATCCCCTATCACACATTGAAGACGGAAGCAGGTGGGAGTTCCAGGCAGAACAGTGCAAGGCACACCTGGAACCCGAAGACGAAGGGATGTGCATTGAGTGGGATGAGACGGTGGCCTCGGACCCTGTAGCCAGATACGTGGGCAGAATCACAGGCCCAGAAG
Source organism: Tuber magnatum (assembly GCA_003182015.1). NCBI lineage: Eukaryota > Fungi > Ascomycota > Pezizomycetes > Pezizales > Tuberaceae > Tuber > Tuber magnatum. Next base: position 886,059 of record PYWC01000057.1, read on the forward strand.
ACGCCGAGGCAGTAGTAATAGAGACTCTGCCAAAACCCTACCGGGAGTACGCCGATCTCTTCCTGCCCCAGGCAGCAGAATGGCTCCCAAATCACAATACCTTCGATCATGAGATCAAGGTAGCTAAAGGCGGGAAGCCCCCATGGGGGCCAATATACCCGCTGTCCGAAAAGAAACTACAGGCATTGCGAGAATACCTAGACAAAATGCTGCGTGAGGGAAAGATAACCCCAAGCCAGTCACCCGCAGGTGCACCAATACTATTTGTGCCGAAACCTGATGGACGACTGAGACTATGTGTGGACTACCGCGGGCTGAACAAGGTTACCATTGCCAACAAGTACCCCCTACCACTCATGAGCGAACTCAGAGACCGAGTAGTCGGGTCACGTATCTTTACCAAGTTGGACCTGAAGGATGGGTACCACCTGATACGCATAAAAAAGGGGGACGAGTGGAAGACGGCCTTCCGCACTCGGTACGGTCATTACGAATATCGGGTAATGCCGTTCGGGCTGGTAAACGCACAGGTCACCTTCCAAGACATGATACATGTGGTCCTAAGAAGATTCCTAGACCCGGGAGTAGTCGTATACATCGACGACGTGCTAATTTACTCCAAGACTGAGGAGGACCACGTCAAGTTGGTCAAGGAGGTATTAACCAAGTTGCGAAAATACCGCTTAGCAGTGTCTATCACTAAATCAGTATTCCACACCGGAGTGGTGGAACTTCTGGGATACATAGTGAAGACGGATGGGATCACTATGAGTGATTGAAAGGTCAAAGCCATAAGGGAATGGAAGAGACCAGAGTCCGTAAAGGACATACAAATTTTTATGGGATTTGCAAATTTCTACTGAAGATTTATTAAGAACTTCTCCAGAACTTGTAAACCCATAACGGAACTATTGAAAGGCGACCCAAAGGGCTTCGCCTGGGGAAAGAAGCAGGAGGAGGCTTTCGAATTCCTGAAGGAACAGTTGGTGACTGCGCCAATCCTGGCACACTTCCACCCAGACAGAAACATGGTGGTGGAAACGGATGCTAGTGATTTTGCGCTGGGGTGCGTCCTATCACAATGCATTGAAAAAAGGCTGCACCCTATAGCATTTCACTCCCGAAAGCTCAACTCGGCGGAATGCAACTACGACGTCTACGATAAAGAGTTGCTTGTTATAGTTGAGGCATTCAAGAAATGGCGCCACTACCTCGCAGGAACAAACGAACCCATCGCGGTGTTTACAGACTATCAGAATCTACAATACTTCCTCACGACCAAGGCCTGGAGTGCCAGGCAAATCAGGTGGGCACAGAAGTTAGCAGATTTCAACTTCAAGATCGTGTACCGACCAGGGTCAAGTGGCGGGAAACCGGATGCACTAAGCAGACGGCTGGAGTAGCGTCCCGAGGGGGGAGCTGCGCAAAGCGAGAAGCTCTCAATTCTAAACCCCACACATTTTAACCAGGTTATGGTTATAGTGGTAGGACAAGAGGAGGAACCTGGTCTAAGTCAGAAGACACCCAAACCTGAGTACGCTCGAGCTATAGGGTTACACCCGGAGGCTCGAATTCTGACAAGGGGCTCAAGTGAAGCGGCAGGACGCGACATCTACACGCTGGAAGATGCAGTAGTGCCTGCTCGCGGACAAGCGACAGTAGTCACCGTGTAATGTGTTCGGGCCAGGCCCTAGTCATGTAGCGGTACAATAGGAGCAGATGGCTTCGTGATCAACACGAAGCGAGTGCTGCTTAATAAAGGAGGCTTCGAACGGGGTGTAATAGAAGATCACAGAAGTAACCGTTCAACCAAGTATATTTAAGAATACTGTCTGCTGAAGTCTGCTGTTTCCATGGCGGGAATCAGCGGTCTTTAAATATAGCATATCGCTTACCTCAGTATGAGCGATATTGTAAAACATTGTGTGTATCAACCGATAGCACACGAAATGATCCAAGTATCCAATGATACTGTAAAACCAAACATAAAACAATGTGTGTATCAACCGATAGCACACGAAACAATACAAGTATCAACGGATACTGTGAAACCAAACATAAAACCCTAGTAATCCGTACCGGTTACAAACCGGAATAGCCTTAGCGTTACCAGTGGGAACCTATGGCCGAGTAGCTCCAAGAAGTGGCCTTGCCGCCCACCACGGCATCATGGTCAGAGCAGGAGTCATTGACAGGGACTACAGAGGAGAGGTAAAGGTGTTACTGTTCAACCTGGAGGACCAGGACTACCAGGTGGGAAAGAGCGAACGAGTCGCACACCTTGTGATCGAAAGGATTCACGATGGGGAACTCCATGATGTGATGGAACTGGATGACACTGAGAGGGGCCAGGATGGATTCGGGAGCACGGGAACCAGTATGGTCAAAACCCAGACCAAAACCAGTCAACTAAGGGAAGAAAGTGGGCTAAACCAATACTTCGATAAGTGCGATCAGGGATGACACAAGGCCCTGATGACGGAAGAAACCGTGCTGACCAATGCAGTAGAGGTCAAGGCAACGGCAAAGAGGTTTGACGCCCAATTCCTAAGACAGGTAGAGGAGAAGGGAGAGGCGGCCCAGGACTGGAAGATGAGAAACAAGGAGTTAGAAAGACTCTGAGATGAAGGAAAAAGTATGCCAAAGCATTGGTATATGGAGAATGGCCTCCTGTATTACAAGAGATAGCTGTTCATTCCAAAGGACGAGGCCCTGCAAATGCTGATTGCTCAGAGCAGCCACGACTCCAGGGTCACTGAGCATTTCGGCCAGGAAAAGACGGTAGAAATCATAACCAGGGACTTCTACTGGAAGGGGCTCACAGAATGGGTCAATGACTATGTACGGTCATGTGATGAGTGTCAACACAATAAAGTGCCACGGCACGCGAGATACGGGTTTCTGCAGCCATTAGAAATACCCTACGCGGCGTGGGCCTCTATCTCTACCGACTTCATAACGCAGTTACCGAAGTCAGAAGAGAACACTCAAATCATGGTAGTAGTCGACCGCTTCACCAAGATGGCCCACTTTATAGGGCTAAAGGAAAATGCGATGGCAAAGGATGTAGCCCAGGTGTTCCTCCAGGAAGTGTGGAAGCTACATGGGCTACCGACAGAAATCATCTCGGATATGGACGCAAAGTTCGCAGGAGAATTTTGGAAGTCCCTCTACAAACTATTAGGAATTAAGCGGAAGATGTCAACGGCATACCATCCTCAAACAGACGGGCAGACAGAGAGAACCAACCAAGTGCTGGAAGGCTATCTCCGAAGCTTCGTCAACTACGATCAGAATGACTGGCACCAACTGCTCCCGTTAGCGGAGCATGCCTACAATAACTCCATTACGAGTGCGCATGGACTCACTCCGTTCTACGCGAACTATGGATACCACCCACAGACGGAGTGGGTGAAGGAGCGAGAAGCTCGAAACCCAGGAGCCACCACGTATGCTCACTGGATGAAGGAAATACATGGACAGGCGATGGCAACCTTGAAGGCAACCAGGGAAGCAATGGGACGGTACCATGACCAGAAGGCAAGGCCATAACCGAACTTTCATACAGGCGACTTGGTGATGCTTAACGCCAAGAACATCCGTACCAAACGACCCTCCAAAAAGCTTAGCCCAAAACTGTATGGGCTCTTCAAAATCCTGGAGCCACGCGGAAACAGAGCATTCAAGCTGGAGATCTCGGAACGCTGGAAGATCCACCCCGTCTTCCATGTATCATTGTTAGAGCCATATCGGACGTCCGTTCAACCGGCTCGGGAACAACCTCCCAGAGCGCCAGAGGAGATGGATGGCGACTTGGAATGGGAGGTTGAAAAAATAGTCAAAAGCGAGGTCATTTCGTACACTCGCAGGGTTCACGGACGCACTAGGAGGATCCGTGAACTTAGGTACTTTGTAAAGTGGCAAGGGTGTTCGGAGGATCAAAACACCTGGGAGCCACCGGAACATTTGGAGCATGCGGCGGAGATAGTAGAAGGGTTACACAGTGAGAACCCAGAGATGCCGCAGATATAAAGGAAGGATGACAAGGAAAGGTTTTCCTAGGCGTGGCCAAGTAAACGCGTACAGGTTTTTCACCCTATCTTGCCAAGTCCAAAAGAAGTTTAATTTGTACGCTATTAGAAGAATGGATTTTTAGAGATTCGGGCCGAACTCTTAGAGAGGGGAGCTCGTGTTATACATAAGACGAACTGGCATAGCGTAATGGGCATGTCACGTGATTATTGGTAAAAGGTTACGTGTTCGATCCCAGGGTCCATCGGAGTATTTGGAGAATGAGTTAATTTCTACCAATACGACAGCGGCACAAAACCCTTATTTACGCCACCACCGAAGGTTGCCGACAGAGGGGTTTTAGCTGAATCCTCAAGAGAGGACTCTCGGCTATTCTGACAAGGTCGAAGGAACTAGATCGGTCAGTTGGGTGTAGGGATAAACGCATGCAAAGATCCCTCAGCTGCGCCAATGGATGGATGCTAACCGGGAGGAGGTCGGCTACTCCGATTGGAGTCCCCAGCTGCCATGAAGGCAGTAAGACCGAATTTCAAGTCCGTTGGTGGAGGAATGCGGAGGAAAATCCTGATGAGTGAACAACACCCAAGAGACGATCGTTCACCCACACCCAGAAGCATGACAAGGTAGAGTCAGTTTGAGGACCTACCGCGTGAAGAAATCAACACTGAGCGCAGCAAGGCCTAACTGCCATTGGTGCGATAAGATGGGAGCATGCACCCTGCGGGTTGATGCGGACGGATGAGAAATCCTCCTACATTGATAAGTCTGTGGTAAGAGCTGAACACTCCATATGCAGAGAAAGGACCAGCAGCCGCTTGCCATGGTGAAGGGGTTCAAGGGGCTATGATTAGCACTGAGGTAGTGAGGAGAGGGGTGGGACACCCTCCCCACTGTTCGGAGAAATCAGAGTCAAGCACGGTAAAGGTTTTCTGGGTCGACGAAGTTCGCACGCAGGAAAGTGGGAGAAATAAATAGGCTCCGAACACCCAGACGCGGAATATAAATATCGAGGTGCCTCTCACGCTTTATAGATGATCAGCGACGGAGAAGAGATCTTATCAATATATTCATTCAACAATAGAAACCTACATTTTCCTCTTGACATTTGAATTGAGCCTTCCTAGAAATCACTTCGTCACCTATCGGGCCTTAGTTCAGACTCGCTTGTCCTTAGAGTCGGCTACCGCCTAACAACCGAATAGGACGAGCCAAATTCAGCAGTAAAATCGACCTAAGCGACACATACTTCCAAACACGAGTGGATAAAGATAGCGTTAAGTTCAACTTATTTAAAACACCATTTGGAGGATTTGTCAGCAAAGTAATGCTATAAGGAGACATGAATGCACCAGCAACATTTATGTGAATAATGGAAGACCTCCTAAGCGAAGTTCTACATCACTTTGTATGGGTGTACATTGATGATATTCTCATATTCTCGGATACATCAGAACAGCATGAAAGGCACATATGGCAGGTATGTGACTGACTCAGAAAAGCAAAATTCTATGCAAGCAAAAAGAAGTCAGTACTATTCGCAGATGAGCTGGAAGTACTAGGACACATAGTGGATAAAGAAGGAATCCATGCATCCCCCCAGAAAATATCTTCTATTGCAGGTTGGGAACACCAAAAAAAAACAAGAAACAATTGCAATACTTTCTAGAAATAGTGAACTATGTGGCTCAGTTCCTCCCACACCATGCGACCGTAACAGCACTATCAACAGATTTAATGGGGAATGCCGAATTCGTATGGACAACCACCCATCAGACTGCGTTCGAGATGGTAAAAAAGCAAATTGCCAATCACCAAGTCATGCGGCCAATAGACATACCGAGCAAGGAACCAATTTGGCTAGTCACCGATCCCTCAGACTTGTGAATAGGGGCATGGGTAGGACAGGGACCCACATACAAGACGGCTCGACCAGCTATGTTACACATCAGGAAATTCACCAACGCATAGATGAATTATGGAACCACCAATAAAGAGGCCTTAGCAATAGTGGAAGCGCTTAATCGGTTCCACAATGAACTAAGAGGAAATTTCTTTACAATAGTTACTGACCACCAACCCCTGACAAACCTACAAACTCCCAAGAACCCAAGCAGAAAGCAAGTTAGATGGCTCAGTGCCTTAGAAAAGTACAATGCGAAGATAGTCTATGCACCAGGAAGCACGAACTATTTAGCTGATGCCCTTTCCTGGATATGTGAGGGAGAATCAGGCCTAAACCCACTCTACGTTCACGATTATACAAATGAATCGAATGACATCTCACATAACATGGTCTACGAGCAAGAATCAAACACAATGCAGCCTGAGCAAGATATCTCCCCTACCTCCCCTCCTTACTCATACACTGAGTACCCGAACGGGGTCTCTGAACCCTAGGGAAGTCCCCACTCAGTCTTTGTGAGAAACGATTGGAGTAACAAGTGCACCTTGCACATGACACCACCTGAGGAACTTCAACATAGCATACGGCACTGTTCGAACTGTTATACAGACCATTGCCCATATCACCAAACAGAGATTAAATTCACAAACAACCACCTCAGACAGCAGAGAAACCCGACCCTTCGCAATCCTAGTGAAAGTCCGAGTCCCCCAAGCACAGAAATCCACCCAAGCCCTCTGGAGTCTCCAGTGATCAATATCTGGGAATGGCAGCAAACAGTTGGTGGAAGACCAAATAGTATGGGAGAAGGGCCATCCACCCACATTCAACCAACACCCAGGTCCTACGCAATCCCAGCAATTCTGAACCCCGAAGCCCCGTCATTCTGAATGCCAGGACCAGATGACCCACCACCCATCAGACGAGCGGAACCAATAGAGCACCTTAGCTATGAGACAATAGTCACAGTGATGCTCGCAGCAATGGATGACTAGCGGTGCGGGCTATACAATATTTTAGAAAACAATGAGGAGGATAACCAATCCGAGGTGTCGAGAGGAAGCGAAATAGAAGACAAATGTGACATCTTACAAATAATCAATGAGATGATTGGGACATTCTGAGCATACATGGTTACAGCGTACCGAAAGGAACCCATATGGAAAAAGGTTAACGAAACCATGGACTCCACAGGAGACTTGTCCTCCTATAAGGTTGTAAATAAAATGCTATATACAAAAACCCGATACTGAGAAGACTGCCTGTACATTCCAAAAGGCCACGCGTTCAGAAATCCGACACTAAGAGAGTATGTCATTAGCGAAATCCACAATAAAGACGATCACGGTTCTGAACAAATCTTACGATACACCACCTAGTACCTATTTTGGCCTGAAATGCGAAAGGACTTCAGAGCATATGTTGTAACCGGTACGGGTTACTAGGGTTTTATGTTTGGTTTCACAGTATCGTTTGATACTTGTATTGTTTCGTGTGCTATCGGTTGATACACACATTGTTTTATGTTTGGTTTCACAGTATCGTNTGTCAACGGCATACCATCCTCAAACAGACGGGCAGACAGAGAGAACCAACCAAGTGCTGGAAGGCTATCTCCGAAGCTTCGTCAACTACGATCAGAATGACTGGCACCAACTGCTCCCGTTAGCGGAGCATGTCTACAATAACTCCGTTACGAGTGCGCACGGACTCACTCCGTTCTATGCGAACTATGGATACCACCCACAGACGGAGTGGGTGAAGGAGCGAGAAGCTTGAAACCCAGGAGCCACCACATATGCTCACTGGATGAAAGAAATACATGGACAGGCGATGGCCACATTAAAAGCAACCAGAGAAGCAATGAGACGGTACCATAACAAGAAAGTAAGGCCACAGCCGAACTTTCAGGCGGGTGACTTGGTAATGCTTAACGCCAAGAACATCCGTACCAAACGACCCTCCAAAAAGCTTGGCCCAAAATTGTATGGGCCCTTCAAAATCCTCGAGCCACGTGGCAACCGAGCATTCAAGTTGGAAATCTCGGATCACTGGAGGATACACCCTGTCTTCCGTGTATCATTGTTAGAGCCTTATCAGATGTCCGTTCGACCGGCTCGGGAACAACCTCCCAGAGCGCCAGAGGAGATAGATGGCGACTTGGAATGGGAGGTTGAAAAAATAGTCAAAAGCGAGGTCATTTCGTACACTCGCAGGGTTCATGGACGCACTAGGAGGATCCATGAACTTAGGTACTTTGTAAAGTGGCGCGGGTGCTCGGAGGATGAAAACACCTGGGAGCCACCAGAATATTTGGGGCACGCGGCGGAGTTGGTAGAAGGGTTCCACAGAGAGAACCCAGGAATGCCGCGGATATAGAGGAAGGATGACAAGGAAAGGTTTTCCTAGGCGTGGCCAAGTAAATGCGTACAGGTTTGTCACCCTATCTTGCCAAGTCCTTAAAGGGGGTTAATGTGTACACTATTAGATAAATAGATTGTTGGAGATTCGGGCCGAACTCTTAGAGAGGGGAGCCCGTGTTACACATAAGATGAACCGGCATAGCGTAATGGGCATGTCATGTGATTATCGGCAAAAGGTCACGTGTTCGATCCCAGGGTCCGCCGGAGTATTTGGAGAAAGACTTAATTTGTACCAATACCACATCGGCACAAAACCCTCATTTACGCCACCACCGAAGGTCGCTGACCGCGGGGTTTTCGCTGAATCCTCAAGAGAGGACTCTCGGCTAACCTGACAAGGTCGAACGAACTAAATCAGTCGGTTGGTTGTGGAGATGAACGCATACAAAGATCCCTCAGCCACGCCAACGGATGGATGCCAACCGGGGGGAGGTCGGCTACTCCGATAGGAGACCCCGGCTGCCATGAGGGCAGTAAGACCGAATTTCAAGTCCGTTGGTGGAGGAATGCGGAGGAAAATCCTGATGAGTGAACAACACCCAAGAGACGATCGTTCACCCACACCCAGAAGCATGACAAGGTAGAGTCAGTTTGAGGACCTACCGCGTGAAGAAATCAACACTGAGCGCAGCAAGGCCT
>PYWC01000057.1:938123-955014 GCA_003182015.1 Tuber magnatum
CGCTATAGAGGCCAACCAAAAGAGTCCAAAAAATCGAGAAAGACGGACGACCTGCCGGCTGCAATCCTGCAAACGGGACAGGTGGAAGTGCAATGGTGAATGAACACGCACAGAGTACCTATGCCAGCAGAGCTCAGTTAGGCCTGCGAGCAATCGTTCCCTTTTCAGTCGTCCCTTTTCCCTCTCCCACACACACTCTCACTTTCCAAGAGGAATTGGCCGACTTGCGCAGCAACTCCGGATGAGAAAAATAAGATTCACTGCGACACCACCTAGCTCATACCAAAAGCAGTGGACTCGATGAAGCGAAAGTGGGGGGATGGTGGAGGGGGGAAATGTCGAAAAAGTAATAATCGAACAGAAAGGGAAGAAGACCACAGGCTAGAGGAAAAAAAAAAAAAAACTGTCGAACAGAAATGAAAACAAGAAATGCAAGATTTCCAGAATTGAAGGTAGTCAGTGACACACAGCCAAGGAGCGACTCCGGAGAGAAAAGAAAGATAAACAAGGAGGGAAGAGAGGGGGTAAAGGTGCAGAAGGAACGAACGCCAAAGCCCCGGAGCAGTTCCCTTCCAGACCCCAAAAAGCAGTGACCGGTCGTGAAGAGACGAAATTTCAACTGCACCAGAGAAGGGATACAACAAGAGCGAAAAAAATAAGAAGAAAAAAAAACCAAAGAGAAATAAAATAAATAAATAAACAATAAAACAACAGAGAGGAGGACCCTTCCCCGACAAGAGAGACAGGTTGAAGGTTGAGCAGCCAAAAGGTGTCAACAGGTGAGAGCGGAGAAATGAAGGAAAAAAATAGAACAAGAAATCCCCAAAATTAACAGAATGAAAACAGTTAATAAAAGTGGTATAAAATATATAAATAAGTACAAAATAATGTTTTAATGGAGATGGGGAGAAATTGAAAATGTGTATATATATATATATATATATATTATAATATATATAAAATAAAATGGGATTAAACCAAGAAAAAGGTAAGATAGAAGAAGAGAGAGAGAGCAACAGCAAAGGAAAGCGTGGTGTGCGCGTGGAAAAAGCGTGGTCCGTGGCTGCGTCGTCGTTGCTGCGAGAAAAAAAGTTAAACGGTTGGCGGTGCACACCTGCGGTTGTTGGGCCCCGCGGGTGGTTGGTGTTGCACGGATGCGTCTTTGTTCGCACGCACTTGGCACCGGCGATAACGCGCTAGGCTTGCTTTGGCTTGACAGGGATTGATGAGAGACAAAGATTACCCTTACCGGACTCGGCTCAAATCAGCGATAGCGCATGCCTCACTGTACCCTATGTGTTAAGATAGCCCAGTACCGATAGCAGTAGTGGTGGTGGTGGTAGTGCTCTCAATCCACCACCCCCTCACTCAAGGGAAAGAGGGAAGGAAAAAAGAAAAAAGAGGGAAAAGAGGGAAAGAAAAAAACCTTAAAGGGCACCGCGAGATTCTGGCAGAATGAAAATGATCCCGATATCTCCAGATATCTTAACCCCTCTTTTTGACGGGATTGAGTGGCTCCTCCCGTGGTCTGTTGTTATGCTAGGATAGTTGTGGATTACCGTGTGCGCTGTACTTGTAGAACCCAAAGTTTGTGCACTGTAACCTCGAATATAATGAGGTGATCTAACTTGAAACCGTGGGGAACCGCTAATCTCGGTACAGGATCGCGCCACGAACGATGGCTGATGGAGCTATTGATTTTCGGCACGAAGCGAAGCACTTGAAGTCTCAATGAGGACAGATAGACAGGCAGAGTGAGAACACGGCTGTTGAGGGAGACCCAGGCGAGAGAGGGTTTATTATCTTGATCAAAGTCGGGGGGGGGGGTTTGGTGCCGTGTCAGCGGTCCCGGGGACCCCGTGCCGAAACGAGAATTATGGGGATGGAGAGGGAAGGGATAGCTCTGGGGGTTAGTGAAAAACTCGGGGGCCTGGATGGCGGGGCTGACCGCCTTGACTCTTCAGAGAGAGGCAGTCAAGCGAGAGCAAAAGAAAACAATAGTGATTAACCTACTATAGCATAAGTAAAGAAATAATCGATCGTGTTCCATATGCTGCTCCGCATCCTCAAATACGGCTCCCAATCTATCATGACCACAACACCTACAATAACTGGAAATCTTACTCGATTGTGTCTCCCGCGAGTCCCCGAGTACCGGGTCTGAGGGATGGAAGAGAGAGAGAGAGAGACAGAGAGAGACAGAGAGCGGGGATAAAGAGAAGAAGGAAAAAAAGGGCCCTGTAAACAAACAAACAAAATGGGAATATCTAGGATTTGCTTGTAACACCCCATCTGCGGAGAGAGGGGGATTGTATGACACTAATGTGCAGAAGCATGTTTCTACCGCACGCTCTGTATTCGTGAGGAGGGGGGCAGGTGCATATCATTGCATGACAAGGAATATCATACATACCGGTACTCATATGTACTATACAAACACTTCTTCCCAACTATGATCTACTACCGTGCGGATGGCTCCGACCAAGAGTAGATTTATCATAAGAGTCGGCAACAATGGGTGAGCTGTGGCCGTTTGGGACTGTGCAGGAGCCCTGAAGCAAAGGCCAATTAAATTACCTCTTCAGGACGACCTCGCAGTAGAGCTGGGTCCAGGGCCTAGGGATATAAGGTGCTTGGTTAGGGACACCCAGGGGTCGCTCAGTTCGGGTTGGAATCCTGGTGCCCCTCCTGGATCACCAGTCCTGACAACTCGGAACTGATTGCCCCGTTTAGTAAGCGGGTTGTTTCATGTTTTCAAAAGTCGCAGGTAAACGTCCTGCTTGCTACGCTAAAGGGGGGTGGGAAAGAGGAGGCCGAGAAGAGAAACGCATTCTACAGTCTCTACTCGTGGGAATCGAGGAATGGAAGGGGTCATCATAGTATGACCCGGAACGACGGTTATTGGCGGGGGTTCATCCACATTGATCCCTGAGATGGCTAGAACAAGAATCAAGACCACATCTCTGACCAAGGAAAGCTTCAAAAAAAAGAAACAAAGGGACGGGGAGAAAAAATAAATATAATAAGCCCAACAATATCGACCTGTCAATATCAGGAAGACAGAGGCCAAACAGAAACAGAAGGACAGAGCGTCCTTCAATGCTTGAAATCTGCTTCCGTCCATTGGCCCATCGTGCCCCTAGGGCTCCTTCCAGTTTGTGTTACGGAGAGTTTTCCCAAATCAGTCCAACCCTGATGCGCATCCTGCTGTCCGACCGGGCTCGTCGATTCTGCTTTTCCCGCGAATCCTGGATGAGGATTGCCCTTTCTTCCACTTGCAGCTGCTCGCTTGACAGCCTCACATCGCCCGAGTATCGGCACTGCTTCACCCTGCCCGGGTATGATATTATCTCTGTCTTGAGGCAAGAGTGATAATGATATGTAAACAAGGCTGGACGGATGGGCGCTGGACGGTAAATATGGGAAACCTGCAGCAGTGTCAGGGAGAAAGAGGAGATACTGATAGAGAGACGGAAATGCAGAGGGAAACTGGCGACGGCACCTACCGTATCATACAGCACAGCACAATGAAAACAGAGCACACGTACTGTGCGAGCACTGTACGAGTACCGGTAGAGTTTGTCATGCAACGGACTCCTTCCTTGTGCGTAGCTCGAGTGAGACCTTTTCTTAAAACCATTACCGCAAGCCCAAGTTAATCGTAGGCGCGAGTAAATTACTGTACTAGTACTTGTACTCGTGCGTACCGGTACTTGCACAGCGGCGGAGGAATGAAGCAGCCTACAGAAATAACAAGAATACAGGAATTATTAAGGCTTATCACACACAAATCAGGGCAAAACATCACGCTATGCTCTCTTGGGAAGCATCGTACTACAGTCACATTGATATTAGACCCTTGGTTCGCATACGGGTATTCCTCTACTTGTTCCGCTGTCTGGCTCAAGAGGGATTGTGTGTGGTGAAAGAGATGGAATAACATGTAGCCCTGTCTGCAGTTGGAAATTTCGATCCAGTCTCTCTCTCCCTCCCCCCCGGATCAAAGGACCTCCGGTTCGATGCGGTACGAGAAGGGGTATCAAACTGGTATGCCCGTCCTTTCCTTAACAAACAACCATTCGCCTCTCACCGGTACTTGTATCATAGAGCAGGGCTAGATCCAGTTCCTCGCCCGGCTCTCCTTTCTCATCACACTTTACTGCACTCGCTCGCTCGCTCATTACCGACTCCCTCAAGTCCTCCCCCCTTCTCTCATGCACCCCCTTCTCCCGCAAATCCAAGCCAATTACCGGTCCAAGGACAAATGCAAAGGCGGAATACCGAGCAAAAAATCTCCATTCCCCCGCATTTTAAACCCTCAACAAGCCACGCGGTAATCACGAGTAGCTTTCAGCCCCCCATAGACTGATCACGGCCGAGGGAACTGAGTGTCCTACCGGGTGGGGAAAGGGGGGGGGGGTGTGTGGCAGAGGGCGGAAGATCCATATTTTTTATCGTATCGAAAGTGAATTATTCCGTCCTTTTCCTTTCTGTTTTTTTCTTCCTCAAAAAAGTCTCTACCTACCGGTAGTCATCCTTTTAGCGCTTACCCGTGGTCCAGCCGGCTCCGGGTTTCAGCTACGGTATGAAAGAGCCATCAAGCAGGCGAAGATCCCGCATCGCCAAGTAAAACTCGGATTGGGGATAGTCTCCAATGAACATCCCCGAGGAGTCTGCTTCATACCTGTGATTTCACAAGGTGGGGAAGGAGGCTTCTGTTGTTGCTGCTGTTGGACGGGGGTACAGGGTGCATAATGTTACTGGTTCTATCACAGCCTGAGAGATCATACGCCTGAAGAATTGGATCCTTTTGGGAGGATATCGGGAGAAGCAAAAGGAAGCAAGAAAAAGAAAGGAAAGGATAACCTTTTCCTGATCGGGTTTCAGAAGGACGTGCGAGAACTGGCCGGGTATCTGGCTGAATCGGTGAATGGTGGAGGATCTTAAATTCATCTGCGGATTCCCCAAAATATTCCTTCCCAATTGCTGACCCCGATACCTCTTTTGGGAAGACCAGCGTCAAAGCGTTCCTCTGGCAGGCGATCTTTAATCTGCGTACAAGTACCAGGGAAGATGTTTTCGTACAAGACAGGGATTATTTTGCGGGTTAACCTAAATTAACTGTGCGAAAACATCACCCCTGGCACTTGTAAAGTGGTAACAAACAGTTTAGCACGGTCCACCCGGTCAAGAGTTTACTCCGCTGGAATAGGATGACACTGCTTTGCCCGCTCACTGCGCAGTATTTTACCGGCTATCCTCTTTTTTTCCCTCTTTTCCTCTTTCGTTTACCATACTTATTCTGCTAGGGTCTGCATGCCTGCACCGGTACCTACTCTACTAGTCCGTCGGTGAATGATCACACCCCCGAGTTTTTCCTTCACAGCTCCTTCTTACCTGTCCCTTTAGAACCGAGCTGCCGTATCAACCATCAATCACTTTCTCAAACGCTTCGCTCGGCCAACCCGTTTTGGATCGAGACTTCCTGAAATTACCTACATTTGGCCTAAACCCTATGGTAGTGACATACAGGCGAATACCCTTCCCAGCTCCTTGCTCCCCTCTGTAGTTATCGTACATTTGCTGTTTTATACCCGGAAATAAGTTACAGAGTTCTGAAGTATAATAGGGTCTACGAAACCGCTTTAGTTACACCTTTACCTTTTGAGGCCCTGTCTCCCACTCGTTCCATCAGACGCTCCTTTGACAACTATAGTACAGCGTCGTTAATGGCCCGGAAACATAAATCAAGTTCCATGCAAGAGGTTGATAGCGCCGGATTCGTCGATACAAGCAGTATCTTGTCTCAGAATCCCAGAAGGATAAAGTTATTATCGATACACTCTAAAACCCCTGGCGTGTGCCAAGGAAATAAGCGATTTTACGCATGGAAATCACAAGACTCAACGAAATTCGCGACCAAAAAAAACCTTGGGAGAGAAAACTATCGAATACCGGTACGGTACTCGAGCGCTGATAGCCGAACACACGGACCTCCTACCGAACTGGGGATTCGAGGGGGATGATCGAAAAGGGTTGATAAACCAGTGAATCCTGTGAAGACGGCCGTTTGTCTCACCCTCACCAATAATGTGGGGAAAAGATAAACGAAGACCAAAAGCGAGGAGGGAGAGCAAGGAAAACGGAGAAAAGGGAAAAAAAAGGAAACAAATTTGACACGCGCTTCCAAATGAGTTCGAAACGTGAGCAATCAGCTGCGGTAGCGCACCACCACAAAGCCTGATGTGTGTTGAAAGATGCTTTTTGCGCCATCCTGCGTTTCCGCGGTTAGACCTCCTGGTCGGAATGTTTGTCAAGCCACACACAGCATCTCAATGGTTCCTCTACTCGAGTATCGGGAGACCGGTGCGAGAACAAGGACGGAGGTTATGGAGGCGAAACAAGCAATTATTGATCAGTTAACGCTGCATTGTTGCCTACTCGAGTATCTCCCGGTTCAGCATTTCTGCCACTGTTTGGGACAGAGGTTAATGAACAATTTTTTGTCAATACTAACCAGAGTCTCCCAGATACGTGTGTTCACACGTCAACGTCTTCGCTGAGTTCCTCCACCGGCTGACCTTTTGCAGGAGTCCTCGCCAAGTATTCGGCTTGCGGGGACATTCTCGGCAAAAGACACGTGAGTAGACCCCAGACCATAGCTACCGGTATCATACTATTAACGATGTGACCACAGTTACGCTAATAATCACTAAGGAATACGGTGCAGAGGTATCATAAGTTAGAGAGTCAAACTCGCCTTAGTTACCGATGTCTCAGAAACTGACAGGGGTGGCACGAAATGTTTCAATGTCTTGCCTGCCCAGGAGAGAGGGCGGCGATGAATGCCTTTTTGGAACATCTCGCATGCTAAAATCTGCCAACCCGGGCTCCTCTTCTCAAGCCCTCTTGAACCACCCTTGACAGCCGTTACACCGGCCGTCAATATCAGTGTCACTATCACACCACTAAACCCTAACCCGACCACAGCGTAGGAAACCCCGATTATCAAATTTCTAAAGATCCTGCGGCCAACGACCACCACCCCCCAATACCACAGAGTTATCCCGGCACCACCTGCAAATCACACGCTCTCATTAATTTCTTCCCGGCTGAGGACAATGCTCTACCGCTACCGGTACGTACTTGCAGTATTTCAAAGACACCACTCATCCAATTTCGAGCCTCGTATCGTTCGAGTGCACCGATACTAGTACATATATAATATTATGTATACGACACACAAGACTTTCTCACCCTCGGTACGGCACGGTAAAGATAATTTCTCACATTTGATTGGACGAGAAATGGAGGGCGCATATCACATGCATAATTTTATTCGTTCATTACCGTATTGATGCCTGTGCCGGGGTCCGCAGAAGTGAAGAAAATAGTGGGGCGGCGCTATTTTCCCACGGCAAAAAACAGTTATTCAGAATAATCACTAACCGCCTAAAAATACTCAGGATCCAAAACTTTTTGTATCGCAGATAGCTTCGATCATCTCCGAAAAATCACCTACACAGCTTTTAGGAATTCCCCATCAAACTAGTCCCCCACAACCGCAGAAATCGGGGCCTCCTTCCAACCCCCAACCACCATTTTTAGTATGGCACCCTAACCGGAGACCCCCCGAGTCGCAATTCCACTCGACATAGCCGGCGAGTGAAAAGAACATCTACACTCCCAAAACAAAGATAAACCGGAGAAGCACCGGTAGGACCAGTGCACGAAATCATTTTCACCCAAACACCAAACTCCCCGTTGCCATCAGTGTAGAAAAATTCCCTCTCTGTCATGTGGCCAATATTATCCCACTGTTTCTCCGCGCTCGTATTGGATCCTCCCTTCGACAACTAACAGCACGTCCGCTCGCCATCCTCTGCGTACGAGCCGGGCAGCAAGCGAGCACTATACATAAAACGAGGACCACAGATACGACGACGCGGACCAGTAGACGGTCCAAAAATCTCTCGCCGAGAGTCCCACTATTATACAATGTTCGCTTGAATCCTCCTCTATTTGTCGTTACCATACGTGATGCCCTCCCACTGCTACACCAGTTATCAAACTTTCCACAAATTTGCACAAAGTTCCCGCATGACGTTGTGCCCGGTTATTACTATGGACTACAGTATCGGTAGATTAGCTTGTTTGTTTCGATGTGCTACCGATAAACCATCCTCGGAAGCCTAGACTTGCACCGAGGGTATGATAATAGTACTACCGGTACTGTATCGGTATGGCCAAATGTTTACGCTCACGCTTACTGTACGGGAAAACTGCAGTATGATACTTTGTTACCTTTTTTCTTTTTTCTTTTTTCTTTTCTTTTGTAAATCACTCTCCCTTCCCCACACTTCTTAGTGTCCATGTCAGCCGCAATTTGACAAGCATGGATCATCCTGGGGATTTAGCGGCCGGGGGGAAGAATTTGAGGATGAGGTGTCAGGTTTCGGGATCTGCTCGAGGACGGTGGATGCAACAGCTTTCTTTTTTTCTTTTTCTTTTTTCTTTTTTCTCCTTCCTTTTTTCTTTTTTCCTTTTTCCTTTTCTTTTCCTTCAAAATTACGCCACACTTTACTTTTAGTGTACCCGTGCGCCACTCGTCGGGTTCGGGTTGTGATGGGAATATCATACTGTCGGTAGTGATCGTTTGGGTGATAATGTGTGAATTGATAAGGTGATTAAGGGGGGGGAAAAAAAAAAAGAAAAATATTAAATCTGAATTAGAAAGGAGTTAGGGTGATTATTCTAGCGTTATAGTATGAGCAGAAGGAGAAAAGGGAGGGGGGGCGGGTTTGCACCACGCCATCAAAGGTAAGGGAAGGTATGATAGGGCGAAAAATAAAAATAAGATAAACGCCCATCCCCAAACCCGAGATAGAAGGAAAGTAGGGAAAGAAAAGAAAGGCAAAAAAATCTCCTTCCATTTGGACATGCTGTACCGTAGCAGACAAAACATGAGCATGTTAAGCACCAAAAAGCAGAAAAAAAATGAAATAAAAAAGTAGCACAGGACGAAGAAGTACGGTATTCGTAGGTAGTTAAATAAAGAAATAAATATAATACCATGCCATACCCTACCAAGCACACACCCGTCCGCTCTCGCCAGCCAAGATAAGTCAGGTCAAGATTGAACGAAGCTTGAAGCGAGGAAGTAAAATAACAGCCACCACCACAACCCATCCATCCTTGTCGAACAAAAACCCTCCCATTCATTCACACATTCATTCATTCACACATTCATTCATTCATTCATCCATTCATCCATTCCGATATAGTATGATATGATAGACAGCAGTGCCGTGGTCATAGGCTCATAGCGGTCAAGCGGAAAAAGAAAAAGAGGAAAAAAGGAAAAAAAAGTAAGGAGCAATCGGAAAAAAACCCCCCATGTTAGACTGTCTTTCCACCCTCCGTTTCCGGTGAATACGAAGGAAGGAAGGAAGGAAGGAAGGAAAAAGAAAATAACGATAGCGAGCAAGCAAGTAAGAGAAGGGAAAGAAAGGGTAGAAAAAAAGCCATGTGTCGAAATAAGAGCCAACAAATAGATTGACTGGCGGTTGCGCATTAGGGAGCAAGGCAAGAGAGTGAGGGAAAACGGGACAAAGGTGGAAAGAAAGAGAGGCAACTCGCAGATACGGTTGAGAAAGCGGAGTAAGTCGAAGCAAACTGGAGTGATGGTGGTGCTAGTTTTTCCAAAAAGAGGGGTCGGACGCCACCACACTATAATGCAAACTCTGGGATTGCTGCTGCTCTCCCATGGACGGATGGATGGATGGTGGATGGACAGGGTTGTGGGTGTGAATGACCGATTGTGTATTGTGCATCCATCCATCCGTAGACGGGCAGGTTGCGGAGTGTGAGTGGGTGGGAATAAGAGGGCCAAGGCCGGCCCGGGTTGACGGACGCACAGATCAGGACATAAAGACACACAGCCACACTATACCAAACTCGACGAGACCTCACTTTCCTCTCTTTCTCTCTCTCTCGCACACTCACCTCTCCCGCTCGCCCTCTCTTTATGCCCCATCGCCACTCTCATACTAGGACCGCAGCGCCGGGCTCGCAGCTTCTAACCCCTCTCCTCCCCCCCGCCGGTGGCGCCACCTCCACAGCTCCCACCACCGCCTTTAGCCCTCCTCTTTCTCCTCCCCTTCCACTCCCCCTTAACCACCTTCATCAACAGCTCCTCGTCTTTTACCGGAATCCAACTAGTCAGCACCTTCATGGAGCCCTCAAAGTCACTCTTGAGTAGGATCTCCTTCATCCCGTCGATCAGTGCGGCGCTGGTTGCGTGTAAGACGTCAAGACTCCCACCAAAGGCGGGGGCGATCGCGCTGGAGGCTGGGTCCGGGTCACCGAGGAGCATGAAAACGTCCCAGACCCGGAGCTGTGCCGCGAAGGGCATCGAGTAGTTGAAGAGGGTTAGATACCACCGCGTTCCATAGGCGGTTGGTGTTACGCCTAGGCTTGTCTGTTTTGTCCAAGATATGTTAGCTGGCTTGGGTTACTTTTTCTGCCCTCCTTTCTTATTGCACACAGTAACCGGGCGGGTGACGGAGTTTGCAGGTTGGTTAGTTTGGAGCTGCGTTGGGAATGGTTGAGTCTTTTTCTTTTTTTGTAGTGGGTTTGTTCACAGCTCTTGCTGGCTAACTTCTTTCCTTTAGGGCCTAGATCCGTGGAAGAAAGGTAAGGGGAAGGTGAGGACCTCGATCCCTACCGCACGAAAGAGGCGATGTGGTGATGATGGCGATGGTGATGGTGCGGGGCTCTAATTCGGCGATTACGAGGAAAAAGGATTCCGTCCCGCCGTTGTAGTCCCGGTGGCCTCATTTCACCATCACCAATCGTTCACCCACCGTTTGTGTGGTAGCGGCCTTTGTTTTCGTCTCTTTTCCTTTTTTGTTCGCAAAAAAAGCCCCAGACTCTTTCCTGCACCACCCCTGTCCTGAAACTCCGGGGGGCGGCTCGCCTGCATGATTTTCACGAAGGGGGACGGAAGGGAGATTTGCAAGGAGAGAGGGGAATCCATCTTACCAATCGCCGACTAATCTGTCCGCCCTTCATCCAACTGCCCTCAAACTCGTCCAGGGCTTGCATCAATCCACCGAATCCGGCCCGATAAAGCTTCTCGAGTCCCCTCAATTCGAACATTCGCACCAACATTATGAAGGTCGTCTCCTCATCGTAGTAGCACAACAGCGTTGCCGCTAGACTCGCCATTCCCTGAACGTAGCCTACCTCTGGGAAGTAGAGTGAGAGGGCGTGGAGGGTGCGGAAGAGGAGACGTTGGCCGCCACGGTATCTCCGCCGGAACATGATATGGGAACTTATTGTTCGAGGAACGTCTAAGTCTATCTGAACGTCATCTGCTGATGGCCGTTCTATGAAGTCCTGTATTCAATCAAAAAGTTAAATTAGACAAATTCTCCCTGAAACCCCGGTACTTGGGGCAGTTTGCTGTGATTTTGATAGCGTCGGTGCCTAATAATATGACCCCCTGGACAGAACAATGGGTCGCGAAACCGGGTAAGGCCCTTAAAGATTGTGTGTACTACCACACCGCTAATATAATACTTTTCTCTCAGCCGCTGTTTCAGCAGCATATATTGTAGAAGAGTCCTACCCGAGAGCACTTCTTATTCATGAGGGGAGTAACCAGTCCATCCAGCCAAACCCCACTTTTCCACCAAGCTTTCGACACAATGTCTTATCCAAGCAATGTGGGAAACTCTCCACCAGGGCCCAAGGCCCTCTACGCAGTATCAAGGAACAAAAAAAATGGAGGAGGGAAAACCAACAGTATATATCGTCACTAATTCAGTATCACTCTTCCCAATTCCCCGTCTCTTAGCACTCGCCGTCAAAAACGCATGCCATGCCGCCGCTCTCCAACAATCGGGAATTCCCTTCCAGGTTCTGCTAATCAACTTAGCATCCGCCGTGACGAATCCCCATTCTGTTCCCCCTCCTTTCCCTCCTTCTTCTCCCCGTTCCCCTCTTTTCCGGACCACGGCCATCTCCCGCCATTTCTTGGCTCTGCTATTCTCCTTTGCATGGAGAGTAGCTGTTGCACCGCGGAGCGGCGAACGCAGCATCTCCGATGCAGATGGTGTGAAGGGGGAGAGCTTGGCTTGTAAGTGGTGAGCCCTCTTTTGAGGGGTCGTCGAGTGCAGGTGTAGCACCGTGGAGACGCGCTTTGGGGGGGCGAAAACTGGAGATTTGGTCGGAGGGTTTGGTGAAAGGAAGGCCGGGTTCGGTGTGGATGGTGCGTACGTCTGATCGATGAAGCCGTACCTATTTGGTACTCACATCGCAGGGTCAGTTTCCTTATCACGTGACGTATGACCAGAAGTTCCGAGTGAGAGTCCAAGATCGGGAATGAATTAGAGGAAAAAGCAAAAAAAAACACCCCAGTGTAACATTTCGAAAACGTCCGGGGGAGTATGGGACGTCGCCCAGGCAGTTTTGCGAAAACGCTGGTATGGGTAGCAGGAAGAGGATGGGTAGAAGCAAGAAGAAAAGGATTTTGAAAGGAAAGTGCTAAACAAACCGGTCCACGTCCCCCCCGTCAAGATCCTCCCAGTCCTCCGTTCCTCCAGCCAAAAGAAATTCGCTCCTCTCCATGGATGTAATTCCTAGACCGTTCGGTCTATCGACACTCCGTTTGACCTCTTCCTCCGCCGGACCACCATATGGCTCCTCCGCCTTATCAAGCAGTGGGCTCTCAACCCTAGCCGCAGCCAAACTAATCCTCCCTTCAGCCTCATCGCCAGATTGTGAATTCCTTCCCGCATAGCTATTCCGCGCAAGCCTACTTCCCCCTTTCCCACCCTCTTCCAAGATACTCGATACCCGTTTCGAAAACTGACTCTCGGCATCACTTCCCCCCAATCCTACCCCAGAATCGTACAGCGAGCGAACCTTCAAGCTAAGAACCTCGTCCTCAGGTGACACCGCTGATGCTGCCGCCAAGCTCCGAACGGATTTCGCGTCTGTTATTGATGCTGCACCTCCAAAGGGTTTTGAAGGTATCGGTGAGGACCTGGGTTGCAGTGCCGCTAAAGGGGCGCTGCTGTTAATTCGCACGCGGTGGGAGGCCGTATCGGGTGACATTGAAAAAGCGGATGTGCGAGCAGTATCGCGTTGACGGAAGGATTCTGACGAGTGAGCTCTCAGGTGGTACATCAGAGGTAGTTGTTGAGCGCCCGTTGCGTCTGTAGGAGTTGGCGGTATGGGGTTCGACCTCATGGTCGGTATAGGAACGGGCTGAGATTGAGGGCGAGTCGACATCGAGGTCGTCGCCGCATCTTGAGGTAATGCCAGTGGTGTCGGTGCGGGCGGATGAGGAGGGGCTTTGCGGGGCGACGAATCACCGCCCATAGTCGGTTGGAATAGGCTCTCGGTGGAATTGACCTTCCTCGTCCCCCACCCTTTTTTTCTTGGAATGATGTATATATATTATTATTGTTATTATTATTACTATTATTATTATTATTTGGTGGCCCTTTTTAAGCTTAAGGGTTTATTTCCGGAGGTGATCTCCGAGCAGTAATAATAAAATAATAGATTGAATGTGATCCGGCCGTGTGGCCCACCAAGAACCAGACGAGGCCCGCAATTTAAAAAGGGATGGACGAAGGGATTGCTGAGCGTATCTGTGATGAAAGCAGGAACGGTGGCGGAGTACAAAGACGGAAAGCTATGTGGTTGGCGGAAGGGAGAGAGAGGGTGTGTGTGTGCGTTGCCTTGAAAGAAGGAAGGACGCTCGGTGATGTTGTGGCTTGCTAACTGTAGACCAGGTTGCAGCTCCAGTTACGACGCGGGGATTTCTTTTGGTTCGCCCACAAAGTTGAATCGTTTTCTGTTGGTTCGTTCGTTCTTTTTTTTNGGGCGGGTTTGCACCACGCCATCAAAGGTAAGGGAAGGTATGATAGGGCGAAAAATAAAAATAAGATAAACGCCCATCCCCAAACCCGAGATAGAAGGAAAGTAGGGAAAGAAAAGAAAGGCAAAAAAATCTCCTTCCATTTGGACATGCTGTACCGTAGCAGACAAAACATGAGCATGTTAAGCACCAAAAAGCAGAAAAAAAATGAAATAAAAAAGTAGCACAGGACGAAGAAGTACGGTATTCGTAGGTAGTTAAATAAAGAAATAAATATAATACCATGCCATACCCTACCAAGCACACACCCGTCCGCTCTCGCCAGCCAAGATAAGTCAGGTCAAGATTGAACGAAGCTTGAAGCGAGGAAGTAAAATAACAGCCACCACCACAACCCATCCATCCTTGTCGAACAAAAACCCTCCCATTCATTCACACATTCATTCATTCACACATTCATTCATTCATTCATCCATTCATCCATTCCGATATAGTATGATATGATAGACAGCAGTGCCGTGGTCATAGGCTCATAGCGGTCAAGCGGAAAAAGAAAAAGAGGAAAAAAGGAAAAAAAAGTAAGGAGCAATCGGAAAAAAACCCCCCATGTTAGACTGTCTTTCCACCCTCCGTTTCCGGTGAATACGAAGGAAGGAAGGAAGGAAGGAAGGAAAAAGAAAATAACGATAGCGAGCAAGCAAGTAAGAGAAGGGAAAGAAAGGGTAGAAAAAAAGCCATGTGTCGAAATAAGAGCCAACAAATAGATTGACTGGCGGTTGCGCATTAGGGAGCAAGGCAAGAGAGTGAGGGAAAACGGGACAAAGGTGGAAAGAAAGAGAGGCAACTCGCAGATACGGTTGAGAAAGCGGAGTAAGTCGAAGCAAACTGGAGTGATGGTGGTGCTAGTTTTTCCAAAAAGAGGGGTCGGACGCCACCACACTATAATGCAAACTCTGGGATTGCTGCTGCTCTCCCATGGACGGATGGATGGATGGTGGATGGACAGGGTTGTGGGTGTGAATGACCGATTGTGTATTGTGCATCCATCCATCCGTAGACGGGCAGGTTGCGGAGTGTGAGTGGGTGGGAATAAGAGGGCCAAGGCCGGCCCGGGTTGACGGACGCACAGATCAGGACATAAAGACACACAGCCACACTATACCAAACTCGACGAGACCTCACTTTCCTCTCTTTCTCTCTCTCTCGCACACTCACCTCTCCCGCTCGCCCTCTCTTTATGCCCCATCGCCACTCTCATACTAGGACCGCAGCGCCGGGCTCGCAGCTTCTAACCCCTCTCCTCCCCCCCGCCGGTGGCGCCACCTCCACAGCTCCCACCACCGCCTTTAGCCCTCCTCTTTCTCCTCCCCTTCCACTCCCCCTTAACCACCTTCATCAACAGCTCCTCGTCTTTTACCGGAATCCAACTAGTCAGCACCTTCATGGAGCCCTCAAAGTCACTCTTGAGTAGGATCTCCTTCATCCCGTCGATCAGTGCGGCGCTGGTTGCGTGTAAGACGTCAAGACTCCCACCAAAGGCGGGGGCGATCGCGCTGGAGGCTGGGTCCGGGTCACCGAGGAGCATGAAAACGTCCCAGACCCGGAGCTGTGCCGCGAAGGGCATCGAGTAGTTGAAGAGGGTTAGATACCACCGCGTTCCATAGGCGGTTGGTGTTACGCCTAGGCTTGTCTGTTTTGTCCAAGATATGTTAGCTGGCTTGGGTTACTTTTTCTGCCCTCCTTTCTTATTGCACACAGTAACCGGGCGGGTGACGGAGTTTGCAGGTTGGTTAGTTTGGAGCTGCGTTGGGAATGGTTGAGTCTTTTTCTTTTTTTGTAGTGGGTTTGTTCACAGCTCTTGCTGGCTAACTTCTTTCCTTTAGGGCCTAGATCCGTGGAAGAAAGGTAAGGGGAAGGTGAGGACCTCGATCCCTACCGCACGAAAGAGGCGATGTGGTGATGATGGCGATGGTGATGGTGCGGGGCTCTAATTCGGCGATTACGAGGAAAAAGGATTCCGTCCCGCCGTTGGAGTCCCGGTGGCCTCATTTCACCATCACCAATCGTTCACCCACCGTTTGTGTGGTAGCGGCCTTTGTTTTCGTCTCTGTTACTTTTTTGTTCGCAAAAAAAGCCCCAGACTCTTTCCTGCACCACCCCTGTCCTGAAACTCCGGGGGGCGGCTCGCCTGCATGATTTTCACGAAGGGGGACGGAAGGGAGATTTGCAAGGAGAGAGGGGAATCCATCTTACCAATCGCCGACTAATCTGTCCGCCCTTCATCCAACTGCCCTCAAACTCGTCCAGGGCTTGCATCAATCCACCGAATCCGGCCCGATAAAGCTTCTCGAGTCCCCTCAATTCGAACATTCGCACCAACATTATGAAGGTCGTCTCCTCATCGTAGTAGCACAACAGCGTTGCCGCTAGACTCGCCATTCCCTGAACGTAGCCTACCTCTGGGAAGTAGAGTGAGAGGGCGTGGAGGGTGCGGAAGAGGAGACGTTGGCCGCCACGGTATCTCCGCCGGAACATGATATGGGAACTTATTGTTCGAGGAACGTCTAAGTCTATCTGAACGTCATCTGCTGATGGCCGTTCTATGAAGTCCTGTATTCAATCAAAAAGTTAAATTAGACAAATTCTCCCTGAAACCCCGGTACTTGGGGCAGTTTGCTGTGATTTTGATAGCGTCGGTGCCTAATAATATGACCCCCTGGACAGAACAATGGGTCGCGAAACCGGGTAAGGCCCTTAAAGATTGTGTGTACTACCACACCGCTAATATAATACTTTTCTCTCAGCCGCTGTTTCAGCAGCATATATTGTAGAAGAGTCCTACCCGAGAGCACTTCTTATTCATGAGGGGAGTAACCAGTCCATCCAGCCAAACCCCACTTTTCCACCAAGCTTTCGACACAATGTCTTATCCAAGCATTGTGGGAAACTCTCCACCAGGGCCCAAGGCCCTCTACGCAGTATCAAGGAACAAAAAAA